>JAQFZE010004731.1:0-10938 GCA_034695245.1 Dicyrtomina saundersi | reverse complement strand
TACTATTTTCACAGAATCATTAATAAATTAGAAATTATTATATTTGATGGTAAAAACTAAATTATTAGTTAAAACCACAGCATCAAAACCATCATCATAATTTTTAACAATATGTATCATGTAGAACTATGCATTTATGAGGAATCGCGTCTTTATGAGCGTGGAACCATTTTTGTTTGCAAGAGTGATCTAAAATTCTTAATTTATTAATTTATTTGTGTGCTTCATTTTAGGACGGAGTCTCCCGTTGAATACTCCCATGATCATCAAGCAGAACCAGAGACGGATTTGGGGAACTCTGGGAATGTTTCGTTGGACGAGAGTGAGAACTACGACATTAGCTACAACTTGGATGGAAATTACATTACAAGAGTTGTTCTTCCCGGACGCAGTGAAAATCATACTCCTTTTGTTATTGATTTTGTGCCCGCTTCCGCGCCTGAACCGAGAAATCTGGTAATTTTAATTTTATTTTGAAATTCAAATGTAAAACTTTTTCTTACAACATTGGACAACATTAAATGTAATAATAACAAAATTATTACTTTATTCATTTATAGAACTTCTTGTAATCGTTGAGTGGTTCTAAAATAATGAAATTCTTCCCGTGAATATTTGTTTAAAAATTTGTTTTGCTTATATTTTAGGACACATGAAAATACTCTCAATTTGGAGGCAAGAGCCATATAGGGGTCCGAGTATCGAGATCTAATTAAAATATTGAAGCTGTGATCAATTATCTCAACTGTTGTAGTAGGCTGTGATTAGTATTTATAATATGTGTGTAACTTTTTGTGCTATATCTGTAATCTGCACAGCATTTAATGGTGTGCGTAGTGTAAAGGGTACTCATGTGTATTTGTGTAATTTTTATTTTATTTTATTTTCGAATATAGTACATACCAAAAATGATAGGCACTCTTACAAAACCTAGATTAATGTACTGTGCCCAATTTAATAATGTAATAATTTCGACAGACGTTTTATTTTGATTTTAAATTTAATTAGTAAAATTTAAATAGACGTAAGTCAAATACTGCATATCGCCAGTGGAGACTCAAAATGACCCATATCCACTTTTAGCTAAAAACAAAATCTACTAAATACAATATACAAAATTAATGTATCATCAAACATCGTCCTAGAGGCATGTAAATAGTGCATTTTGCTCGTTTCAAAAACATGCAAATAAAAATTGTTGCAAATTTCCCAAAACTCGTAGTTAACATTTTAAGCATCGATCTCATTTAATATTTTGTTGACATAGATCATTTTATTTCTGGTCTCGAATAAGCGTGGTTACCGATGGAAGAATGGCTTGTCGCCAAATTGGTTTCAATAACACGTTAATAAAGTTCAAATCAAATCAAAGCGCCGGGCGAAGGTACAAAAAATTTACGGTAAATGTAAAAATCATTAAGTAAGTAACCATTTTGTACTATTTGAATGCTTTAAATTAATTCAATTTCGGTTAACACTCTTGAATATTAATTTATAAAAGTCCTAAGAAAATGCCCATAGCCTACAGCCTACAGGGCAGGCGGTAATTTAGCCACATGCAAACAAAATCACTACTATTAAACCAAAAATGTGAATTATGAAACAACGCGAAATCCAAAGCAAAATATTTTAAATAGGGAAATTTAAATATTGTTGTTAACATGTAATCGAATTGGGTGAAATTGATTTACAAATGAATTTATATGTATCGTTGTTTGAAATAGTTTTATACTAAATTAAGTAAGTTACAAATTAAATAAATATAGAATTTTTAGCCCGTCATGAAATAATATTAGTACGGAAATTATTGGGGACCTGTACCAACGAATTTAATTATTATGTAATGTATCTTAACTAATACTTACTTATTACATAGCCACATCTTACAATTAGTATCTTGGTTTTGCCTGATTTGATTTTATATGCATAATAATATCATCGCATAACGCACAAAATTCGATTGTTGGATTATTTTTATGTACACGGAAACAGAATAAATTGATTTAGAGTTTTAGATATTTTTATGGACAGTGATTTAAGACTATTATGAAAAACAGATAAAATCATTGATATAATGGGTTTTCGGTCTTTTGGTACAGCTATGCAGATTTACTACACTAAGCTAGTGCTGTGTTAAGCAAGCGAACATTGAAAAGAATAGAAAACTTGTAAAAAAAAGTTATTATGTAAGTATACTTAACTTTCATTCGACTTTGCTCCAGTTTCTATTGTATCGAGAGAACAAATTAAATAAATAAAAAGGCCTCCTTGCGCATTCTCTCTTTTCCTATTTTGCTTTGAGATCGAGCATTTCTTCATTCCCATTCTTTGTTCTTTCCCATCTTTGAGTAGTTTTCCTTCCCATATTTTCTAAAAAGTTCCAGAAAAATCAAATTTCAATATGGCTAGCCCAAGTGCAGTTGAAGTGGGTAAGATCACTGAGGTAATTCCTAAGACATTTCCCTTACAGTTTACTCATATTCATAATTCATATCACTAACTGGTAAAAAACTAAAATTTAAACAAAAACTAACACGAAAGATACCAAATGCCACCAAACGTATCGCAGACCAACAGCTCGGGTGCGAAATCCATAGGTGCGAGGTCAGTGGGTGTGATCGTGTCGGGGACGACTTATCACCTAAACCATTTGGCATTATATAATTGGAAAATAGCGACTCATATGATTATTGAATATATTTTATAGTTTCGGAAAAGATTCAAGAGTGGAGAGCTGAATGAAGACCAACAAAATGATGTGTTTTTAATTAGATGGATCCGGGGTAAGTTTGATTTTTTAAAAATCGAATGTAAATTATCATGTAATAGTAACATGAATATGGTAGTGATTTAAAATTTAAACCAGGAATATTTACGTAGCGGTTTTTATATTGGCCCATTTAATAATCACTACAAAACAACAATTAATTGGGTATGTATTGGCCTTTTAATCCAGCCAGAAACCATGACCTGGACAAAGCTGAGGAGATGCTAAGAAAGGTTTGTCCTGCAAAAGTTGGAGTGAGCGAGGGGATAAAAAGTCTTGAAATGAAAAGCATTCCAGACGCGGGGTGCAAAAAGCATTTCAAAAGAAGGCAAAAAACACTAAATAGGTCTTCAACATTTAAATTCAGGTTGAATTTTTCGGACTTTTGCAAGAAACCCAAGGCTATTTGTGTTCGTCAGGACTTTTTGCCCTCTGTTCCAAATAAACTCCTACAATTTTAAACAATTACGAAGTATACTAAAACGAAGTTTCCCGTTGTGTGACAATGCTGACCAAGTCATTCTTGTCGAGATGTCTATAATGACTAGTCTTGATTTACTATGCTAATTTGGCTGCTGTGACCTGGCTAAACTCAACTCGTCATGTCAACCAGCTTGATTTGACGAGACACTAGAGGCGCTTATGTCAAAGTCAGTGACTATTTGTCTGCGCAGTAATATTAGTACACAGGCTGTGAGCATTGTCAAGTAACAATAGTAATTTCAGCAAGGGGTCGTCCATAATCGATGTCATTGAAATATCCCCATTTTTAGGACCCTGCGACCCCCTCGTCATCAGCCTAAGTTTTGCGTAAATGTGGCTATATTTAAAATGGGATGTCATCAGTATCTAAAGAGACCCATTGACCCTACCAATGACGGCATTTGTGGACGACCCCTAATTCCTGTGGGAGTGGAAGTCATCAATCTGTACAAATTTTTTGGTACTTAACAGTCCTTGAAATGGCGAGAAGAAAATGGTATTGACAATATCTCTTCGTGGGAGCCTACACAGGAACTGCAGGCACTGATTCGATTTGGGATAGCTGGACATGATGCGGATAACAGTACAAGTAAGTTGCGTGATAGTGATAATAGCTTCCTTGACTTTAGCCATTGTTCCTTTTCTATTCTGGGTGTACTTCTATTGATTTTTTGCAACCTAAAAAATTATGTTGTAAGGTTGATATCACTTCTTTAATAATATACTAAACTTGTTTATTATTTCGTAATAATTATTTCTCGTTATTTCAGTACTGTATATGGATATTGGTGCAACGGGATTTATGCAGATTGTGAAGAATGGGCAGCAGGAGGATGCTCTAAAAAACATCGACAAGTTCTACGAGCAATTAATGGAGCAACTGAAGGGGAAGAAACAGCGTGATGGAACTCTGGTTACGCAATTTGTTATGATTGCAAACATGGAAGGGTTCTCATTCCGAAATCTTACTAACATCGGAGGTAGGTGTTACTTAATAATAAGCTATTTTGGTTAGCGGTGAGTATAGTAACTACTGCTTCGAAATATCAGACCCTGATTTTAAACGCAACAAGTCACCGAAAATTCCATTTACAAAATTTATAAACTTGTCAACTTGTGGGTTGATTTCTGGAATCTGTTTTTGTAGAGAAAATGAAGTTTTTAGCGTTTGGAGAGAAAACAATTCATTTCATGTTTAAGTAAACTTGAAGTTTATAGACGTATAGTTTTTCCATTGTTAGCTGTGATAGAAATCCATTGTATTATTTTATTTGTTAGATTTTTAGCATCAGTGTTGGCAGTGTGGCGTACAATATTGAATATGTACATAAGTAGGTACTATATATCCTATATATTATATGGTTAATTGGATTTAATGCTCTAATTTTTATTTTTGCCTTGTTTGCCTTCACCAATTTGAATGCAATCAGTTGTGGATCTAATTTTGAGAATTGCTAAATCGTTTGAGGCTAATCGTCCGGAAACACTTAAAAAACTTCACGTAATCAATGGTTCGATTTTGATTTATCATAATACACACTCCACAAATTCTGTGCAATGCATAAATGGTTAGGGTTTTATCTCAATTTTTATGATACAATACTAACAAATTTTTTGATGTTGTGTATAGCTGGTCGAACGTTCACACTCCTTTTCGCTCTTATCAAGCCAATTTTGGCGCCTGCTACACAGTCCAAGATATCTACTTACAACAATGCATCAAAATGGAAACCCGCTCTTCAAGAACATATTGCAGTCGACGTGCTTCCTCCTGTTTTAGGCGGTACAAACACTGCTTTTACATTCCAGGGGGGAGTCCAGGTGACTGATGGTGATGATACTAAAGTAGTGGAAGAGGCCGACACGGAGTTTTTAACTGTCGCTTTGGGCCCAGCCGACAAAACAACTCTAGCTTTTGAAGCTACGGAGAAGAATGGCACGTTGGCTTGGGCACTCAAGACGGATAAAAAAGGGATAAGCTTGACCCTGAGTTCCAATGGGAAGACTTACCTTGACAATGTCAAGGTTGACTCTCATCTTAAGGTGAGTGAGGGCTCCATCCCAGTAGATGCACTCGGAGACTACGTCTTCACTTTTAACAACACTGCCAACTCCGAGGCACAGGAACTCGAGTATCGCGTCGACTTCAAATCTGGGGGGAAATAGATTTGATTGCAACGATAAATAAAAAATAATGTCCATATTCTTCTTTAGGTAAATGTGGCGTGCTTTATTGCAATAATACGGCAAGATAATGCAGGGAAATATATCAAAAAACTTATAAGCATGCATTAAATTATTGTTTAGTAAATCACGGTCACTGTTTTTGGAAACCGTTGTACAACAAATTCTTATTTGACATGTAATTACTCATTGATTGGGTTTGAGTAGTAATAAATAAATAATTAGTATTTTTAATTCGAAATGCTTTCATACTAAGGCATATGAAAGGATAATATGGAATACAGTATTTGCATTCCACTTTAAACATAAAAGCTTGTATTAAAACATGAGCGTAAAAATTCGTTACACAAAGAACTTTGAGAAATTCATTTATTTTAAAATTCTAACTACATTTTTAGTATTATTTCAATTAAAGCACTGATTATTTCGAAGATTTAGTTTTAATTGCAATTTCAACCGATGTGTTTGGGTGGTGTAACTATGCTGTGGAGGGATTTAATGTCCAAAACAAAATTCTTCGAATTAAAGTTGATGGGCTTCGTACGTAGGGTCTATGTCAATCTATGGAATCATACTTTTAACCATACACCTTGTAGTTATTAGTCTTCAGTCTCCCCTCTCCAAGTTGACTCGACTGCGACCTATGATCCATATTTTATCGTCGGAATTATTTTAGTTTATAAATAACCGAATAAATGCTATATATAATATGAATTAATATGATATTTATCAAGCAAATTTTAGTGGTTGTTAAGGAGGCTCGTGCAAAGGAAGGGGTAAGTATATAGGTATACCCACATTACTTAATTTCAACTCTACCATATAAACCATGTAAAAAGCATATCACAATCATTATGAATTCTAACTTCGGGCTATTTCGGGTCGGATATCAGTAACAAAACCGTTAAGCTACAGTCTGGCTCGATTTTTAAGTTCTTGAAGTTTTGGCTTACGGTTCAGCTGAGCTTCTATCCTATACGCTAGAAACCATACATAAAATAAAGCATATAACAAATTATTTTACTCCCCGTTCTTGGAACCAGAGTATTTTATTTACAAAATAAAGCTGACAAAGAATACTATTTTTCTCCTTATACATACTTACAAGTAAAATGAAAGCATTTCATAATGCTAATGACTTCTAGATTGAAAAAAGTATCTACAACGACGCAATTTATTTATTTATCACAAACTAAAACATTGAATAAATGACCATTTCATCTGAATCTAATCTGAATCAAAATACGCAGACTGGAAGTAAAGGGATATAGAGTAGCATATTTATATATATAGTAGAAAGGTCGGTCCTAATGGTGATCACACCCTAATGGTGATCAGTAGCCGCCGTTCAAATCTAGTCTTTAGTCTAGCCTTTAAAAACCTATGACAATGATAGTGATATAGTTTAAATACTTTGAATTTTTGTAAAACCATAAAAGTGTTCAGCCTTTTTTCAAATATATCCTCATTATGGCCCAACTTTTCCTATAATTTCAATGTATTTTTGGCTAATTGATCACCTTCAAGGTACTTGGGGCACTGTGAGGTTTTTCGGATTTTCCCATGCAGCAAGTGACCTGTATCGTTTGGAAACTTTAATTTTTGGCACTCGATATTTGTGTGTGCACAATGCAAAAGTATACAAGTGCAATGATGCAATATGCTTCGCTATACGTCTACTTTGTAAAAAAATACAGGTTCGTGAGTTTTTGTAAAAATGAACCTGATCACCATTACGACAAACACTAAATACCTAACTAGTAAATTTAACCGTAGCCATTGCGGAGAATGGAGAACAACGTTATTAAGCACTGGGAGTATTTCAACAAAAACTAAAGTAACTTTGAAGGGACTCAAGACTCTTCTTTACTTATGTGGATGATGTAAATAAACTTAATTTCGTGGCAGGATCTCCAGTTGTCCTGGGTGATATATGACCACGGACATAGAGAGTAAGTTTATATTATGTAACCTCCACACGTATAATTATGACTGCGCAAGAACTGAGAGTATATAATTTCGTATTGATAGTCTGAGTAATCAAAACCTTTGGCTTTACATTTCTTATATTCAGATTCTGAGAATATTTTGCCTTTATGTAGTTGATTCCGGACAAGTACTTCATTTATTTGTTTACATTTTTAGTCATCTTCATGCTTCATATTTTGTTTCCATATCTAACCCAACTCCAACTTCAATCAACCTACGTTTCAAAATGAAAAATGAAAACTTAAAAATTATTATTTTCTTTGCGCAATAGTTTTCCTTATTTTTATTGTATGTTATCATCTTTATGTCCTGTAATATTATGCTCTGTGTGAGCTTAATTGTGCACTTTCTTTTGATCTTCCTTATCTCCTTTAGTAGGTCTTCTTGCTTTCAGTATTAGTCTAGTCTTCAAAATAGAATCCCGTAGTAATTCAAGTAGTAGTTTTATCATTGTTCTACTTCTACCGTCGGTCCATTCTAAGGAGACTACGTGATATTTTGTTTGTGATATTTATCTAATTTTGTGAGTCGGTGTACGGAACTGAAATCTTTCTCCATTTTTCATCAGTTCAAAAGTTAATAAGTTTAAAGTTTTGCTTAATTAACGTGTCAAATTATTCAGTACATAGTACTGGTTTACAAAAATGGACACCAAATAAACTAAAGATAAGAAAAGATACATAAAAAGACAATAACTATTCACTACAATATTCCATTGCAAATGTGCAGTCGTTACCAAAAAGGACAGCAAGTAAAGATTAAATTTACGACGGAATCAACTTAAAGCTCACCGTCTTTAGCTTTTACATCATCAGCTGCATATCATTCCAAATATTTATAGCACGGTAAACAAACGAATTTGCATAAGATTTTGATTTAAACTTAAGTGGATAATCTGTAAAGTACATACTAGCAGAACGAGTATTACGAGTTGGCTCCTTTTTGACAAATCAATTACAGAAATTCGAAATGTCGGATCCAAATTTCAATGTACTTACTAAATACAAATAACTTGGAATAATACTTAATTCGCTCTGATACAGACAATATATTTGTAGCTTCAAGCAAAATATCCTCATTTAAATTCTTATTACTCCCCATAAAGGAAATTATAGTTCTATTAATTTTATTTTGAATAGCTTGAAGATCCTTTTGGCTTTGCACTGCATATACAGGTGGACAGTAATCGATTATGAACAAAACGTAGGCATTAAGCATTATTATATTAAAATTAAGATACCGTTCTAAGTTACAAAGCATGCCTATAGCTGAAGTGACTCGGTTTTTTACAAAAAGTAAAGTGCTGAATAAATGTTAGGTGAAACAATCTTCTAATATAATTCCAAGATATTTAAATGTTTGCACTCGTTCGATTTGGTTACCATTGCAAGTAATAGTTACAAAGTGGAGCACTTTATGACCATGAGGCTTATACAAAATAATATTCTTATATAAGAATAATCGCAAGACTGTTAGTTAATTTAATTAAAATTAATTTTTATATAATTAGGTAGAAAGCACTAATAATACCAAGTAAAAGATTTCCCCGCTGCTTCCAATATATCAAGGTAAGCTAAATACCGTTTGTTCCCTTTTCTTCCCTTTCTATTAATTTGTAGCATTCTACGCTTTAAATAACAGAAAAATACTGAATATAGCTGCAGTTTTCATTTTCAGTTTATAAATTCAGTTTTTACAAAAGTACTAAACATATCACTCGTAAGTCAAACGTCAGTGATATTGGCAAGTATTTGATACGAGAACACTACAAGTATTACTTCCCAGAATTTAAGCGGAACGACACATTTGTTAGACTATATTTCTCTTCATTAATTCGTTTTTACTAAAAATACCTTAAATTGTTGTATGATCGTCGAATAATCGATCCTTAGACATTTTATACCCCAATTCCAGTGACCAATAAAGAGCAGCAATGAACTACTCTCTAATAAACTCTCCTATTTTTTTTAGGTTGCTGTAATTACGTAAGTATGGTTAATTATTATCGTCAAATTCACGGTAGTTTCTAGTAAGGCAGTCCTATCAGCAACAGTATCGATAACTAATTAATTTATTTCAAAACAAGTAAAGCAGACCGTCCTACGGACGACCCCCGCGCTGTATTGGAGACCTATATACATTAAGTTAATCGTTGTCGCCCCTTCTCACGTAAGGCTAAATCATAGAAAATAGAAAAATCCCGTATTTTTCTTATTAAGAAAAAATTTGCCTTTCTTTTGACCTATTGAGCATTAAAATCGGTTGGATATATTTCAAACAGGAATGTAATTTCTGAAAAAGGCTTCGCATGGTAGAGCCTTTAATACTGCATAGACTCCTTAGCTGTTAGAAACTATTAGAAAGTTAGTTTCCCATTTACGCCACAAAAAAATGCAAGCATGTGATAAAGAAGAAAAAATAATACGGTTCTTAAGTTAGTTTCAAAACTGGAGGCGCGGAAACCGGAAAACCGGATAACGGAAACCCTAAAAGCCGTTACTGGAATTTTATTATTAAGATGACATATTGCCGGCCAGCTTATTGTCCGGAAGAAAAGTATATTTATGGCGTATTAGTATCTTTCAGCCTTCGAAAGATAGAGTAATGTATAGGACGACATAGGCAATCAGCCGATATTAGAATAGCTCATTCCTGAAAATTAAATACTAAGAAAAAATGGTCTTACGACAATAACTTTTTTTAGAAAGTTAAATCATTTGGAAATGGGGAACGCAATGTAAGTAGACGAATCTCCTGGATTAATTATAAAGAAATGGAGGTAGGCAGACTAAAATTTGGATATAGTGTTGAAGTAACTCAAATTTGCAAACGTCAATTACAGTACATACTTGGATCCTTCAAAGATAAACCTCATGCCTACGATCTACAAGATGGAACGGAGGGACCAATGAATCCTAAATTGGACTTGAAACCTAGGACAAGCAACAATTTTTGGGAAATGATGTGGACTGTGAAAGGTGCGGGATCTACGGTGTGACGCAGAGAGCTTGAAGTCTCTCATCTCTCACCATATGGAATTATATCGAGTGAGCAAATGAGCACGTATGTAATTACTTAAGAAGACGACATCTTTCAGAATTTCAACTTCGATTTTCATTTGCTTTTATGCTCATACGTAATGTAGTTTCAGTTATTGTAAAGAAAACATAACGTGTAAACGAGAATTTGATTAATTGGAAGATAAGTTTTGGTTCATTTGGTCAGTGTAACGTACTGAAAAAGAAATCTCAAGTTTGTAGCCCGGACGTGAAAATAAAATGCACAGATACATAGGTGCTGCTATTCTATGCATATACATACTAATGATATTCTTAGTCATGTGTTTTTCCTTATTTAGTTTTTGCAGAAAAATAAGATAGCTGTAACTGTAATTATTACAAATGGGAGTGAGCATGTGTAATGTATTGACGCTGGTTATGAGCGAGAAGTGCTCCGTGGCTGATCCAGAAATCTTTCATGGAGGGGGCTAATGACCTCTTGAGGGAGGAGGGGGG
>JAQFZE010004730.1:0-10939 GCA_034695245.1 Dicyrtomina saundersi | reverse complement strand
GAATGGATAACGGAATTGTAGAGTAAACAGATGTGAAGATTGATATCCGATTGGTTTCCGCTCAAACGAAATGATACTATGTATTATGGAGCTTCTCAAGCAATCAGTACAGGAGCAGTAACAGCAGCATTTCATTTATTTTCCTGCATTGTAATATTATACTTATATATGTATTCTTGTTCTATAAATATAATTACATACAATACGTAGGCGGCATATACATATACATTTACATATATATAGGTATCAGGGGCGGATCTAGTAATATTTTCTGGGGTGGGCAATACATGTCGTGAGTGAAGAATCAAAATGGCCTAATTCCCATTTATTAAGCTAGAATTAAAACGAGCTATGTCAAAAGCAAACTACATAAGATAGATCCGCGATGTTAATTATGAATTTTTGAAAAGTGCAAAATGTTCCATTTACATGTTTCTGAAAATTGCTAAATGTTCTATTTACATGTTTTTTGAAAAGTGTAAAATATACTAATTACATGTTTTTTTGAAAAGTGTAAAATATTCCATTTACACATTTTTGAAAAATGTAAAATATTCTATTTGCATGTTTTTTGAAAAGCGCAAAATGTTCTATTTACATGTTTTTGAAAAGTATAAAATATTTTATTCACATGATTTTGCGGTATCATGATATTTATTTTTTTGTGTGTAAATAGTGAATTTTGTTTGTATCGCCAAAAATGGAAGTGGATAATTTTGATTCTTCACTCAGGATATGAGCCGGCCATCTTGGTTTAAATGCCCCTAAGTTTTAGCCTATGTTAAAAAGTTCATTTTGGGGTGGGCACCTCCCTTGTTGCCCGCCCCCTGGAACCCCGCCTGATAGGTATGTTTGCAAAACCTCCTGTATTGTGAACGAAAAGAAAACTCAGACTCTCGGAATAGTAATCCAACTGTATTCAGAATTATTCTTATTCTTATTATTATGCTCACTGTAAAAATATTCCTATATTCTGCGAAACATATACTTGTCAGTTTCACTTGAATCGTGAGGATTTTGAATATTTCAATACGAAAACTACATTTTTTTTTGAGGATAGAGGTTCCTCTAAGTAATGGCTGTCTTCGGATGATTAATGGATGTTTTATGTTCTGAATATTTTATTGCTAGATTTCTGGAGATGATCGACGTCAATTGTATCGATACTCCAAGTTTGCTTATGAATCCCGAAGTGACTACGGTTCAATTCTGAGTCAGATTCGAGAAGCAAATACGGAGTCGACAAGTAGTTGGGAATTCACAAATAAATTTTACACTATTCTCTGCAGATCAGGTGAGTCTTTTGTTACTTTTGTATAATATGTTTCTCTCTGTGTATTTTTTTTTCTTTCTGTGAGCTAACAAGACGTTTTATATTTCATTATATAGCCCATTTGATTCCTAAACTTTTTCTTACTCAAGTGTCTATATGGCTCCAGTCTACACTATACATATACACGAGTACACCCTCATTTATGTCAACATGTAGTATGTCGTCTCAACTTTTACAAGTGGATCATACATACTACTACATAGTTTCACATTTCTCAGTTGAATTAAAAAAATTCTCAGGAATTCAGAGTTTTTTTTAGGAGTATGGTTTCCTTTAAAAGGACAAAAAAATGTCAGTGACAAAGTTTTCGTTTTTAATTCTTTTTTTATTTTTATTATTTAAATGAAAGGAATTCTAGAGGAGAGAACTTTAATTTCAATGCTGAGAAATAAGAGAAACTTTTGGTAGAAACTGATTATGAAATTTTGATAATTTAAAATGAAAAAAATACTTACCTTTTATTTGACTAGAATTACCAAAAGCATTGTTTATAGCCGTAGTCCGTGTAGTAGCGTCTGTTGCTGCAAAAGTTTCAAAAGTTTCATTTTATTATATTTTTTAAAATCTTATTGTTAGTGTGTGTGGATGATTATTATCATAAAAATAAAAAAAGAATTTTACGTAGGAAAAATAAAATCTTTTGAATTTTGCAAGTTATATAATAATATTTTATATATAATATAATACCACATAATATAATTTCCTGTGCCATATTATTTAGTGTGAAAAAAATAATCGTTGAAAAGAGTTTTGAAATTTTGAGTCTTGCCAAAGATTTTTCCTATACACTTTTTTTTTACTTTTGCAGAAACCATTCTTGTATAAATTGTACGCAGCAGGCCATATGTTATACGGACGGACACACATCATCAAATATATATGATATGAGTATAATGATATAAAAAAAATATATGCATGATATGAAAACGTGACTCTGCCAATATGACAAGACGTATATCAGTAGAGTAATGCGTACAAAGGATGAGATAGGAATTAACTTTTCTTTCTCGTATTCAGAAGTCACTCTTTTTTTATTTCTATTCATGCAGCCTTTGCTACGGCATTCTTTGTGATTCTTACAATTCTCCCACTCTCCATGACATTCACTGGTAAGTGAAATAAGATCATTTTCTTTTACTCTACTACTCTGTACTCCAAATGTATCTTTGAGTCTTTTTTTTTTACAAGAGTAAGCCTAAAGGTATTCAGAATTTAGTTTCAGACGACAAATACAATGAGCCCTACTTCCACCTGTAACCTATGTTACTATATAGTCTATATTCCTCCTGATATATCCACAGTATGAGCCCTTCTCCATATACGTCCATATACTTTCTTGTATTGATTTTCCCTTCTTGGACGAACAAACAAGGGAGAGTTTCTCATATTGAAAGATTGCTTCATATTTTTATAAAATCTTGTACGTATTCCGACTCCGACTCCGACTCCGAATGCCACTTGGATTATATACTCTACTCCATTTCCATTTGGCTACTTATAATCTCTGTTGGGGAATAAACCATATCATATAACCATAAGGATTCTTATTCCTCTCTGTCCGTATGGTGGCTCTTACAATTCCAATATTTGAAGAGATGTTTGGCAAAACGGGTCAAGTCCATTCTTTTCAATTTTTGAAAATTTTATAAAAAATTCCAGAGTCAGTCTATAGATTTATGAAACTGGTTGTAATAACGCTTCGCCAGTTACAGTGTACCTGTAGAAAAAAATTGACTTGACTGAAGAAAATAATCCTGTCACCTTTCAATCATTATTCGTTGTTCCTATAAAATTGGCTTTTCGATGGAATTGGCCCGTTTTGCGAAAAAATTCCTCACTTGATACACTCACATTATGTGGAGTTGAGAGTAGGATTGTGTATGTGTGTGTGTGCATTGCGTGGCCTGGACTAACTATAAGGTCTCTGACTGAAGGTAATCGAGCACAGCTGGAAGAATTTCATACTATACAAAAATATACTTTGCACCCATGTATTTCGGTAATATGTTCGGCTATATCCATTGTGTATAGTAATTATTGTTTGAGCCACTCATTAACTAGTAACTATTGGGACTAACATGGAACATGTATTTACGTAGCTGAATCTGAATGTATAGCTCCTAAGGGTTTAATAGCCTTTTTATTGTATTATTATTACAGTCTAATCTGTATGAATTTGAATGTCCATATGGCACGTATTCCTTCCAACGTCCGAGTCCGACTTTTGGAACGATATGCATGTCGAATGTGTCATTTATGATGCTAACAGTGTAAAATAATTATTATTACTATAGATTATGGAGGAACCATAACACACTGTACAAATTTGAGACGGGAGCAAGTATGTATTTTAATAATCAGAGTGTAAATCAAAATTACGAGTATAAGCAAGTACCATTACCATTACCATTATAGGATCATGTATGGCCCTCGCATGCAACGGGAACGGTGGTTTATTGTGTAAAGTTGTAAAGGAGGGAAACAAAGGAAATGAAAAATGGGAAATTTTTATGTTTACACGAGCTCAAGTGGCAATAAAGTGTGAGGAGATAAAAGGTTTACACAAGTAGAAAAGTCTACATATCTAAGCATTTATACTGCTACTGCTCTTAAAACAACGTTTTGGAAATGTAAGGTAGGTAGCTAGGTATAATTATATTACATGCACATTACTAGCAAAAAGCAGTTTTCTTACAGGACTTTACTTGAAAAGATTTTTTCTGTGTGTAAGAAATTAGGCCAAAAATTCAATTTAAATATCTAAATAAAAAATATATACATATAAATATTAAAATAACCAACCATCCAAAGTCCGACCTCCAAGATTAGTGAGTCGTTGACGTTATACTGCGTGAATACCTGCATTGATAATATTATAATGTGAAAAAAGGGCATATATGTATATAGGTATAGCCAGGCACTGCTATATGTATACCCACTCAAGACCAAGTTCAAAGTGAAATACCTAAATAGTTAGTTTTGAAAGAGAAATATTAGAATCGGAATAAAAAGAGCCTAGGAAAAATATAGGATATTAAATTTTTTTTTATGTCTACTATGATTTAGATTTGAGCTAGAATAACAAAAATATGATTCAGCTTTACATATTTTATTTAAGGTAAAAGAATAAAAAGAATAAAATGGAATATAGGCATATGTTAGAAGAAAAAAAAGGAAACATTTCTTTCCTTTCCCAGGAGAAGAAATCCGAATGAGGAAAAATCAAGGGAAAGGAAAGACTGGCTGCGAGTATGTCGAAAATAGAAAATACAATAGAAGTTTTTCATCATACACAGGAGAAAAACAGGAATTACTTTGTAGAGAGATCTACTATATAGTAAGTCATTTAAGAGAAAAACAGGGATTTCAATCATATGACTGGACTTATCTAACGCCAAGACGACTCATCGCTAGCCGCTAGGGACAAGGCACAAGAGTAGCTCAGTTTCTATCCACTATCCCGATAAACAACAATAGTGTCACACAATACGAAGAGTTGTTTGGCAAAAACGGGTCAAGTCCACAAATTAAAATTTTTGAAAAGAGTGTGTTTAGATTTATGAAACTACTTGTACTAACGTATCGTCATAGTTACAGTACCTGTGGAAAAAAATAGAAATAAAAAAAATAATCCTGTCACCTTTTATTCATTAATCGTTGTTCCTGTAAAATTTGCTTTGATGGACCTGTTTTGCCAAAAAACTCTTCATGTATATATAGGACAATTAAAAATAATGTCGTCGTTGAATACGTACAAGAAATCTTCCAAATCTAAAAAAAGGAGAAGTACATGGTTAAGTTTGGTTTGGAATTTTTTAAATACATTTGAAAAATTATCCTATGCAATTTCTTTGTGAAGCCCACATTTTTTAAGAACAAATTATAATGATTATTCATATATATTTTACCCATTTTTTAAATGTAAAATACTTGAGTAGGTACTATAAAAATTATCGAAAATGTCTGGTTTGAAACTGAACATTTCTATTACTGTCCGACACGCTTGTATAATTCTTGTATGAGATTAATACAGAATGAATTCACAAATTTCTCCTAGGAATAAAGTATCTTAACGAGTGCCCAATTCAGCCTAATCTTCCTCTGTACTTCCTTGTTGGCGGTTTCTGCGCTTTAGTGGAATTAGTGTGGGCCATATATACTCAGGTAAGCTACATCTCTCCTTGTTTGTATTTTTTACCTGTGCCCTTTAGATACTACAAACTACCTAAATGTAAATGGAAAACTTTAGCGTCCACTTTGTCAAGGTAAAAGTATGAACAGCTAATCAGATGCAGAGAGAAAGGGAGAGTAATATGCATATGTGATGAATTTGCATAATGAAATAAAAGCATAAAAGTTCCCAAGTAAAATGTCGAGTTTTTTTTCCCCAAGCTTGAATATAAGAGTGTATAGAAAAAAAAATCTGTAACTAAGCTATCAAAATTAGGTCGCACTTAAAAATTACTAAAAACGTTGTAAATATAATACATTTTTTGTTATAATATTGTAGATACATACTTGTGTGGTATAGCAGGCACGGATCCAGGTAGTGGGAAACAGGGGAGTTGCCCACTCCAAAATGATTTTTAAAAAAATAGGCTAACATAGGGAAATTTAAACTAAGATGGTGGAGTTAAATCGCCAGTGAAGAATTAAATTGACCTGTATCCATTTTTAGCTAGAAACATAAAATATCATGGTCCTAAAAGCATATGTACCTAAATGAAATATTTGGCACTGATCAAAAACATGTAAATAAATCATTTTGCCCTCTTTTAAAAAAACTTGTAAGTAGAACATTTTGCACCTGTTAAAAACAGATAAACAGAATATTTTGGACTTTTAAAAAACATGCAAATAAAGCATTTTACATCTGACAAAAATTAGTAATTAATATTTTGCGCATCCATCATCATGTAGTTTTCTGTACATATCTTATTTTAATTCTAGCTTTTGGAAATAAGCCATTTTGTTTCTACACTGACCATACTATGTATTGCCGACCCAGAAAATATTTTTAGATCCGTCCCTGTATAGCTGTGTGGTAGGATGATAGGAGTTGAAATTGAATTTTGCCAAAAACATCAAATCCTATATGTGTGTGTGTGTCATGGGTTTTAGTTCATGACTGAGGCGGAGGATGTATCCATCTTGAGGGTAATAGGAACCTCCAGACTTAAGGGGAGATACAGAATAAATTATCCTGAAATTGGGTCTGGCTGGAGCTGGAGGGAAGAGTGCGAGGAATTAGCATAGACAGGTTTAAGGTTAGACACTATTTTCCTGGGATGATACATAGAAGTTACAAGTGGCTTGAAGACGAGACAGAGAGAGAGAAAGAGACTTAAGGATTCTCAATTCTCGCGTCGGTCTTTTTGTATCGATCAGTTTCTGCGATCTCATCATTAAAACAGGAAGGGGAAGAGAAAGGCGTGTAGGGAAGTGAACGGGAGAGCGGAAAACCGCGTAAATTGAGATCAGATTCAAGACCCAGGTCCTGGGAAATGAGGAAGAAAGTGAAAATGGTGTAGATTTATAGTCAAGATGCAGTGTACAGATAGGTTCTGATTGATCGAAGGAAAGCTCTACATTTGTAATCTTACCTAATCGTGAGCGCTCAAGCGGCTGCATGTGTCTGTCTGGGAATGTAGAGACGAAGAGCAAGTTGAGTATAAGATACATAATATACAGATACCTACAGGATGAGGAGGACAAGGAGGAGACGGTGGGGAAAAAAGTCTCGTTTGTCCTCCGTAAGTAAATGGCCGTAGGAGAGAAGGATGGAAATGAGAAAGCACAGGTGTTTAGGTATCACTCCGTCGTATTTTAGCTCTAAAAAAAAGATGATTCCTAGGACTTAGCAGAGACGGGCCGGAGCAGTGAGGAGCAGTAGGTTTAGGTTCCGTGTCGTTCTGTTCTACTAACTGTTCTTACCATAGTTAACTACTACTCCGTCCTTCCCTCCAGGAGTTCCCGCTCCACCCAACACCATCACCATCACCCTCACCCATCATGTACATTGTGTAAACTTAACTTTTCACACAAGATTTCATTTAATTCCTTCCACGATCATGAGGGGAATCTTGTTAAAAATGAATTTGAAAAATGAGGAATATGAAAAGTTTGTCATCACTATCACTTAGGTTACTTCCCCCGTGTCCACGGATAATCTTCTATAAACTTCCTATATTTTTTCCCCAATTCTTGATTCTTGTCCTCCTCCTCGAACATTTTCTCTCAAATTGGTTTTTTCAGGAATTAGCTAGAAGTCTAGGAGAGAGAAAATAGTAGTGTTCCTTTTTAATTTCAGAACAGGGCTACCCTCTTTAGCCCAGTACATTTCCTTTCATTGAATTTCCTCTATCCCGCCTTGACAATGACCTTAAGCCCTTTGAACATTGAACATGGAACATGGAACATGTCGTCTTGTTACTTAGGCATGTGTGATGTTGGTAATCTTTTACATTTGGCGTCTAGTCTATTTGTGTAATGCTCTCTCTTTCTCTCTCTCTCTCTCTCACTCTCTCTTTTTTTTCCTCTTATTCCCTCCAGATTCAGTCAAGAAAGTATGAGCATTGTGACTCATCTTTTTTTGAAGAAGATATTCTCTTGGGATCAAGCACTTTGAAGGTGATGCAATGGGCTCTCAGTGGATTTCTTATCTTTTGGTTTGCACTGGGAAACTCCTGGATTTGGGGATTGTCAGAGTCTGGACCGAATGGGAAGGGACCTCCACCTTTTGAAGCTTCCATTCGAGCTCCGAACGTCTGGTGCTCCGAACAGTTGTATCTCTTCTCCATCAGTCATCTCTACATTGTCTATGGACTTTTAACAATTATGATTCTTTTCTGGGCGGCT
Source organism: Dicyrtomina saundersi (assembly GCA_034695245.1). Taxonomy (NCBI): domain Eukaryota; kingdom Metazoa; phylum Arthropoda; class Collembola; order Symphypleona; family Dicyrtomidae; genus Dicyrtomina; species Dicyrtomina saundersi. The sequence continues at coordinate 2,748 of JAQFZE010004730.1, read as the reverse complement.
TGCTTCATCATCACTACTCTAAGGAACTATCACCAAGCCAAATGACCAACGTCCTCGTCCCCCGCCCCCGTCCCCGGCCTCGGCCCGGGTCCCACCTCTACCCCCACTCCCAACACCAACACCAACTCCAACTCTAACTACAGCTGTAAGTACTCAAAGCATCCCTGTATGTTGTAGCAGAGGGAGTGAGGACAGCAGACGAGTAAGACAAGATACAAAAACAACATGATGCCCACACAAAAAAAAACTGTCCTTTACACACAACCAACCACAAAAAAATACATATTATACTATATACTATACATACTATATACTTACAGGTATAATTATATGTAGGTTAATTAATACATGTGATGACAAGAAACTTTTGCTCCACGCAAAAGAAAGCATCATCACTCCATACGGTCTATATAAATATAGCTCTACATTATTATACATACAATAGCATATACATTCCTATAGCATTTGAATTTTATCTATATTTCACCTTCTTTCATTGACAAACATCCAACCTTTTGAATATTTCATAGATATATAAAAACAGCTACAAAATATAGAAAAATGTTTCCTCTATACCCCCTCCTGTCGTCCTGACCTTTGTGTGTGGGAGACGTAATTATAAAAAGGAGTCTCAATCCATATAATTGTATGAAACGTTGGTAAAATAAAACAAAATTACATTTCCTTCTCCCTGTCACCGCGCGCTCTTCACAACTGGTCTGGTCCGCTGGTCCTGGTCTGAATGAGTCAAGTGTAATTACAATTACTGCCGAGAGACACAAGAGGAAGGCACTCCAGCCAAGGATGATCAACCAGAACCAGAACCAGAATACCTACCTACCTACCTACGTTCCATTTCTGATATGTAGGTGTGCTAAGTTTATATATACCTACGTAGGATTCCCATATGCTACTATGCTACATGCAATCTTCCAGTGTTTCTTTTTGTTCTCTTTCTTTTCGTAAAAACTGCGTAGAGCATTTTATCCCTAGTTTTTCAATTTGTCACGGAGGGATTCAGAACAGAAAAAAAAACACATTTCCAACGTGGAACAGGAGAGCCTATATATAGGTAATATACAAAGCATCTCATAAAATCGATACAGAAAAGCATGATTACAGAGTCAAATAGCCTTACGGGCTTGTAAATTTCAATCATGTATTCATCCTTCCTACTTATAATTTGAATTATTTTAAAACCCGGCTTTAATGCTTGTAATGCTTTTAATGCAAGAAGAAACCAAATATCCGGAATATCCTCCGTGCCCGTATAGAGGCTACACAGAATTTGCAATGTCTTATGTAATTCCTACATGAATAATTATAGAGTGAACCATCTAGCAGAGACTTATATTGTTTCATGGTGCATAATGGTCAAAGTGGAACAAAAGTGGGCTATCCACATAGGGTTTTTCCTCCAGATTAGTGGGAAAAGAAATACTCAAAGAAAATACGACGAGGGAAAGAGAGAGAGACGCAGGCAGGATATATATGTACTACCTACATTCGTTTCCGTTTAGAAATGCAGATATTACAAGAGCGCCTTGTGAGAGAGATCCAGGAAATGCTTGCTCCGAATTTCCGAGAGGGAAATAGCATAGCGCGCATAGCGAAAGAGGACTGCCCGAGTCCGTAAAAATATAAGTAGCATTTTAATTTATTCCCAGTCCTACAAAAGGCTTACAAAAGAAAACGAACAGAAATTTTTCTATTTTGCCTATATGAATGCATACGTACTTGCGTACGTACGTACGTACTTAAGGCACTTATGTAAATCATCGGATCGTTTCCTTTTCTATCAAAATCATTTTCGTTTGCATATATATGAAGAATGCAATAATGCCTATATATATACCTATACAAGTTTTCCCTTGTGTGCCATACCATAACGTATAACGGAGCGTATAGTGTAAAAAAAACTGTGGGCTAAATTCATACTGTGATTGGAATCGTTTAGCTATGTGTAGTCATCTCCTTATTTACAACACTAGTCGCAGTGTGAGTAAGTCTACAAGTCAAAACCAGTATATATCTGTAGCCACCTTTAATAGTATGTCTAAAAAAAATATTACGAATCCATCAAGCTTTTTTTGTAGCTTGTACGCATAGGAAAGTCTGACATTCTTTTTGAGGGAGATATGCATGCATGTACATATGAGTATTTTTTATATCAGGAAAAAACATAATGCTATATGAGATTCTAATGACAAAGTGCGAGACTCTGAAAGTCTGGAGAACACAACCAATTTTACTCTCTCCAAATGAAATTTTCACAATTTGTCAATAAATGAACCGTGAAAAAAAAAGAATGTGAAAGACAATTGAGGCGTGCGTATGTATCTAAAATAAATTGCAAAAAAAAACTATATATATATTATGTATATCCCCTTCCTTCAATAGCTCTTTGAGGATGGAAATTTTTTTTTTAGTTTTACTTGTTATAGTATAGGATTTGACATTTTCAACTGGAAACATACACGAGCGTTTTCTGGAATTGGAACGTTTCTTTGAAGCCACTATGGAATGGTTGTAGGATTATTCCTACCCGGACTTTTCCTACCCGGAATATTCCTACCCGGAATATTCCTACCCGGATTATTCCTACCCGGACTTTTCCTACCTGGACTTTTCCTACCCACGACCAAACCTAGGACTTTTCCTACCCATGTACAAAAAAAGAAACTACACATCGCGTAAAGATATACCCACAGAATACAACGTTATTATATCTTTTGCTGTTCTTTCGTC
>JAQFZE010004729.1:0-10939 GCA_034695245.1 Dicyrtomina saundersi | reverse complement strand
ACGGTGGGTGGGGCGGGGTTCCCGAAGTTCCCGCCCACCCACGGCATAACGGTGACTTGACTGATGACGATGGACGTGGTGTTAAAATGATGGACGAGACCGTAGATGCACTCATTGAATAGCGGGGCGAAGATGACAAGGTCAAATTTCTGGGTCATGATCTCCTGGACTTGGGGCAGAGCGTAGCTCCGTCGACAAATCGTGTCGAACATCCCCCCGAAGAACAAGAATGGACTTGCAATAGTTGACAGGATTCGGCCACCGGTCAGTTTCATGTCGAACAGATTCGGGAGACTCATCTCCTTCTCGAACACCTCCGGGTCAATTGTTTGGATGTTGCGAAGATTCGCCATTTCCTTGGTGCTCTGAAACGGGCTCACGATCGTCACCTCGTGACCCCGCTTCGCGAGTTCGTGCAGGAGCGGCTCGTACACGATCTTGTGACTTTTGGTGGACAGGAAACTTATCGAGAGGATTTTCGCGCTCTCCGCCCCGTTCAAAAATAGGAAGAGTGGGGAGAGACACGTGAGGACGAGAAACGTCGTCTTCATTCTCCCGGTTACTCTGTATCATCACAAATTAGAAAGGTGCCTATACATACACGTTTGATGTAACTCCCAGTCCAGTCGCGTAAATATTAAACAATAAATGCGCTATATACTATATGTATTTTTTGCAGTTTGAATGAAACAAGGTATCGTGTGTGAAGAACCAAAATGACCCATATCCAATTTAATCTACAATCAAAATGAGCTATGTCATAAAAACAAAATGAGAAGCATGTGTAAGCTGTTAATTAGGAGTTTTTGAAAAGGTGCAAAAAATTCTAATTCCATGTTTTCGAAAAGTGTAAAACGTTCTACTTAGATATTTTTTAAGAGTGCTCAATATTATATTTAAATGCTTTCAAGACATGTTTCAAAATATTTGTGTAGATAGCTGATGTTGTTGTTAGCTAAAAATGGATATGGGCCATTTTGGTTCTTCAGAGACGATATATTTGTGAGTAAATAAATTATTGAAATAATTATTAAATTCTTACGTTGGAGTTGGATGGAAATTGAATTTAAAAATCTGAGCTGTAGAGCAGGAGTTCAATTTACTTCAACGAAACCTAAAAAAGTTGAATGGTTTTAATTACACAGTTAAAAATATTTAAATGCGAGTGAATAAATTGATAATGAAGGAGTGACGTATGCCTAATGTTGTCGGGTATTTTTAATTATGCCCCTGGGCAGGGTGTCCAAACAATTCTATATCCACACTAAATCAAGTACAATGGAGGGGGGAGAGGCTTTGGACACTCTGCCCCGGTGCATGATTATAAAAATCGACAGAATGTAGCAGCACTCGTCACGAGTCCAGTTGATTCAACACAAAGTAAATGACCTGTTTCCTATTTTTATGAGGTCACTTTTATTATTTATTTACCCACTTTCCTCCAGTGTCAACTTTGCATCGCAGCTCAACAAGCCACTGAGCACCTTCTGAGCAGCTACCAATAAATCACAGAGTCAGAATCGACAACAACAACAATGCACTACGCTTTTCCTTTGCATCTCTAGTGAAGAGTCAAAATAAGACGTATATCGGATTGGAGCTAAAAACAAAATGCGCTATCTCCATAAATATGCAATATATCTTCGTCTTGATCCTAAAAACATGTAAATAGAATGTTTTGCACTTTTAAAAACATGCAAATGGAACATTTTGCACTTTTCAAAAACATGCAAATGGAAAATTTTACACTTTTCAAAAAACATGTATATAGAACATTTTGCACTTTTTAAAAACATGTGAATAGAACATTTTGCAATTTTCAAAAACATGTAAATGGAACATTTTGCACTTTTCTCTAAACATGCATATAGAACATTTTGCACTTTTCTCTAAACATGCATATAGAACATTTTGCACTTTTTAAAAACATGTAAATAGAACTTTTTGCCCTTGCCAAAAATATGTAAATGGCGAATTTTGTGAATTTCAAAAACATAAATAAATTGAATAATTTGCACTTTCCAAAAATTCGTAATTAACATTTTACGGACTACATTCGAGCTCATTTAGTGCTCCTTTGACACAGCCCATTTATTTCTAACTTAAATTCCATATGGACCATTTTTCTTCCTCACTCACGCTAAGTAGTTTGTGTTTGTTGGACCCAGTTTAAGGAAGCTGTACGCTCAGTATCATTAAACGTTATGAGCCTCAGTTGAGAAGAGATGTTGCTTTCAAATTACAAGAAATTAGCTACGATTCCCATTGAATTCCTTAGGAAACTTCCCTCATTCAAGTCCACTGCTACTCACACATAAAAATCCCATTAAGGGTCATCCATTAATGATGTCATGGGTAGATTTAGTGAGCCTCCTTGGCTACTGATGACATCCCATGTTAAAGATAGGCATTTACGCAATGGTTAAGCTCATCACAGGGGAGTCATACACAGGGTCGTAAAAATGGGGATTTTACGATGACGCCATTTGTGGACGATCCCTTATGCATTGAAAATAATGATAGGGAACAACAGATACTTCCGCTTGTTCTACTCTACTAACGCGAAAGTGAACTGCACGTCGACATCCACATCGAGAATATCGAGACTTTGAGACTGCGTATTACCGTATCACAAAAGTAAAAGTCATTCATAACTATAGAATTAAAGGGGCTTCTCAAAGTTGTACGCAAAATGTTTTTCCATTAATACAGTTAGGGATTGTCCATAAATGATTTCACGGGTGGGGTCAATGGGTCTACATGGATATTGATGACATCCCATGTTAAGGTTAGACATTTACGCAATTGTTATAAGCTCATGACAGGGGGGGGGTCAAATAGGGTTCTAAAATTGAGGATTTTTCGGTTACGTCATTTATGGACGATTCCTATTCATACCGAGTGAAACGAAGACAAAAACTGCCGAAATGCAAAACCAGCGGAGTAATTAACATTCAAATTGTAAAAGTAAAAACATGGAAATTAAATGAGGGCAAAGTGAGATTGAGATGCGGCATGTGCTGCCTGCATATAGTATAGTATAGATAATAGACTCCTTTCTGATTTCTGCGGTATGTCCGTTGTTGTTGTTGTAGTTGTGCCGTGGGCTGTGGTTGTGGTGGTGGTTTCGTGGTTTGGTCTCGTTCCTTCCCTCCACGTCACAAACTCTGCTAAATCGTATGCTGTAAAATAGTGTGAGTCAATACTCTACTATACGCATGTTATGGTTATGCAATATTATTTTATTTTTACAAAAGCGAATTTATCTCGTTAGGAACGAATTTGACTCAGGATTGAATTTAAATTTGTTCAAAAAGGAACATTTTCCAATTTAACTTACTACAAAATTTTGTAATTTTAAAAGATGGGCTTCATTATTAATTTTTATCTTCTAAGCGTTTTGGAAAGATCAAAATTAAAAAGAATAATAAATTAATAATTTGAAATAATTTGTAAAAAAATGAAATTGACAGCTTATAATATTTTTGGAGTAATTTTGAACATTTTAAAATTTTAACAGGACGGCACGTTTCGGAAAATTTGAAATTCATAATAACTTCATAATAGTGGTAGATAATTTATTCTCACTCGAAATTCGCAAATTCGTCGTAGCCATTACTTTTTAGTAATTTAGTGTTTACGTTTACAGTAGTCTATCAGAAGTAGAAATAACATTTAAGTAGTAGTTTAATTTGAATTAATTTAAATTAAATGAAAACTAGTCTGACTGATAGTTTTGTATTGCAGCATTAATTTTAATTGTAATTTAGTTAATGTAATAATACAGCACAAACTGCACTGGTAACGTCTACTAGTATTGGCAGATACCTAATTAACCTAAATAACCTAATTGCCTAATATTGCCTAAGGTTTAACGTTGATTTTTTGGGATTGGTACATTTTATTTTATAAGTAGAATAAATTCAAACAGAAATGATTTTATTTAAAATTGGTCCGTAAATGTTAATGCACTCGGCATTACAAACACAAACTAACTAGGTAGGGTTACAACAAAGGTATAAATATGAAGTTATGCAATCGCATAGTCAGCCGGCGCCGGCAGCATCTGAATTTCTATTAGCATACAGTAACCAGCCTTCAAGATTGAAGATTTACACAAGTACAAATCATGCCGTAAAAACCAAAATTGACAGTGGAATTTGAAAATCAGGAATGGGAGCACTGGTAAATTTTATTTTAAATATATATAGTGCAAACAACTTAGCAGGGGGGTTTGAATTTTAGCCACTATTCCGTCCACAAATGACGTCATCGGTAGTGTCAATGGGTCAACTTGCTAACTGTTGACATCCCATGTTAAACAAAGCCATTTACGCAATGGTTAATCTCATGGCAGGGGGGTCCTAAAAATGGAGATTTTTTCATGGCGTCATTGGTGGACGATCCCTAACTAGGTATACTATATATTTTGTATGTGTGTGCAGAAATCAAAGAACAATAAGGCTCCTTCACAATCCATTCAGACTTCGTTACCAAAATTTGAGCGGACGCCATCCCAGTCTGGGACAGATTTGGGATCAGAAGAAGAGGACATACAGGAGACTCCGCCTCCAGGGCAAAGACCGCCCCCCTTCGCCCCCTTCCCCATCAATGACCCAGACAACTTCAACTTACTTCAAGAAGAATATCGACAAACTTTAAATTTTCAAGGCAACGAGAACATTGACACGACAAATAATAATAATAATCACAAAACCAAAGCAAGTCATAAAAACAACAACAACAGCAGCAACATCCACGCCAGCAACAATAAAGTTTGGTGGAGGTTGACGCATGCGCAGAAGAACAATGCTAACGCAAGCAGCATGCGCAAAAGCGGCAACGGCAACGGTGCCGGTCCCGGTCCCGGCAACGGAACTACTAACAATGAGAGTGAGAATAGTAGGAACCGTATGGGGAATATAATGGACGACAGGCTCACCCCCGATAAAAATTCTCACTTTGGATCACCCCCGCAACAAGGCGCAGTGGTTGCGGCTACTGTGAGACATGCGCCGCAGTATGGAGCCCCCCTTAGGGGGGTTTCCGTCCCGGATCCGAGACACGCCCACACCACCCACAACCACCACCATCGTCATCAACATCATCACCGGACTCCAAGTCGAAGTCGGGATCGGGACACGAAGCGGGGACAGGCGAATGGGAGTCGACGACACATGTCCTCCAGCAGATCCAAATCCAAGGAGGATAAAAACCGATTGATCTATGCTTGGTAACTTGGTAACCACACCAAAAACTATCAACATTCAATTTATACACAAAATTATTACATTCCCAAAGTATCCCTAAAACTTTAGAATTACTCATAAGGGACCGTCCAAAAATGGCGTCATCAAAAAATACCCCCGATTGACCCTACCGATGACGTCATTTGTTGATGATCCCTAATTATGTAAGTGTTATAATGTTTATGCAATGGGAGTGAGGCCCCTGACGAAGGTTTCTTCCTCTAAAAGTTTCTTTTCTGAATGTGATTTTAGGCTGGAGCAAAACGAGAAGGTGAACAAAGTGCTTTCAAAGCGCGGCGGGACGAAGCCAGCGATTGCGCACCCTGTCCTTTGGGAAGCTCCGGACTCGAGCTCCTCCGGGAATTCAAGGTCAGTGACTGCGATTGGGGCGACGGTTGTGGACGCGAATGTGGAGGAGAGTGACCCCAGCAATTCCAGAGAAAACGGGGCCTCAAGAAGGTCACACAAAGTCGTCCCTGTCCCCATTACAAACCTCAATACTGCCAACGCGGATCTCAATCCCCTAACAGACTCCAAAAAACAAAGTGATCTTGTTTCCCCCCATCCCCACCCCCATCCTCCCACCCCACACTCCTCCTCCCTCCAGCGTAATGAACCCTTTTTGAGTATTTCGCCCCTTTTCACGGATCGGGACAAGAAAAAATTACTCACTGTTCATGGTCAGGGCCGTGACCCGAAATCCAGATCGAGGTCAAGGTCAAAATCAAGACTGAGTCGAGATCCGAACCGAGATAGAAACCGAAACCGGGACTTGATCCCCGCTGCTCCTCCTGCTGATGACGACGACGAGGAAACAGAGGAAGGCACAGGGTTGAGACGCTCTTCAAAGGGCGCGTCTTCAAATTCGAATTTAGCAAAACCCAACAAACGACCCAAAACGAAAAATGGTAACAGAACGATGCGTGAGCGAATCTTTCAAGTTCTCAATGACAAGGATAAATATTACGGGAAGCTGCGGACGCGTGAGCGGGAGCGGGACAGGGACCGGGACCGAGTGCGACAAGGCACGTCACGGCGCTTGGGTCGGGACAAAGAGAAGGAGCGGGAGGATGACAGTTTTCGGGAGGAGGAGCGGGGGCGGGGTCATCTTGACAAACCAACGAAGAAGCAATCCTCCAAGAGTCGTCACCGGGACCGGGACCGGGACTTTGACGAATCTCGTAGGAGACATCGAAATTCCCCGAATCGCTTAATTTATGAAAAGGAGTACAAACACGGGAGTAAAAATACTAAGAGAAAAAACCCGCCTCAGACTAACAACAACGGAAAAGGGAGGAGCACTGACCGAGACCGAGACCGAAGGTTCTCTCGCCACCCCTCTCACCATCACCGTGGAAACAAGAAAAGCCGTCTTCAGGTCCTTCAAGTGCGGGAGAGCGGGCAATTTAAAATTAAAAATCAGCAGAAAACCCACAAACTTGACCAAGAACAAGAACAAACTGTCATCCCGCGCCCTACGGAATCTGACCAGGATCGACTGCGGGTTGAGGGGGAGACGCGAAGAAATATTCTGGACGTTGCGCTCAAGAAGGAAATCAATGAACAGCAAAGCTTACATCTCAAAAAACCAGCCCCACCACCACCACCACCACAACCACCACTCCCTCCTCCAGATCCTCAAATAAACACCAGCGTCAGCGTGCGAGATGAGCCGGGGACGAGTTCAAGCCCACCCAAGGTCACCATCACATTGGCCGCTCAACAAGACACCCCCAATAATACAAGAAGCAGTCTCAGTTACGTCCGCACTCCCCCCGGAACCGGAACGGTCGCCAGTTTAAATAAAAAGCTGCCCAAGAAGCGCATGTGGTCCACCTCACCCCCACCCCCTGAACCAAGGCCAGCACCAGACACTAAGAATAGCAGTGGACACAATGCAGACCCTCGGACTGGGACAGCAGATCAAGTTGAGGATGAGGATGACAATGATGAGGAGGATGCGGAGGACGAGAACGAGAACGACGACGATGATGATGATGAAAATAATTTTGCCGACCCCATCAGTCCACCTCCCAGCTTACCGGGAATTTCAAAACCTCGCGCACGTTCGCCCACTCAGGATCCGGGTAATTAATCAAACAATCAACATTGATGCTATGTCCTATCCTATCTCATGACCAACGACACTCGCACTGGAAAGATAAACAGCTTCCTTCTCCTTCTCTCGTGTCTTTAAAACTTTTTATCGATACCAAACAAAAATCCTATTTTAAAAAAATCCCTAAAAATAACTCTGTACAACAAACTTTTTGTTTTTTGTAGAAATAAAAGTAACTATTTTCTATTAAATATTCAAATTTATTTCGACGTCGATTTCGATTGATTTTAAGATCGAATATTTTTATTACCTAATTATGGTTCAATCTTTGATTTTCGAAATTTCCCGCATTTTCAAAGCGCTTACGATTAAAGAAAATCCGGACATTTATTTAAAAAAGTTTGTGTGGGGTTCTTTCCAGTGTCAGCGTCAGTGTCAGGTCAATTGTCAATGTTAATAATAAAATAGTCTATTTTTTAGGCGGTAAATCAGTTGAGGGATCGCCCACAAATGACTTGATCGTTAGGTTGGCAACTGATTTAACGTCCTATGTTAAAGATAGCCATTTACGCAGTGGCTAAGCTGACGACATGGGGGTCAGAATAGCGTCTTAAAAATTGTGATCTTTTTTGATCACGTAATTTGTGAACGATCCCTAACACACGTTTTTATTTATTCTTTACTACGGATCCAGCTCCAGTTTCAATGTCACTACCACTACCAGCCGCCCTGAATTTGAAACTCGCGCCATCTTCACCAGATTTAATAGACATCCTTGAACAAGAAAAGAAATCTGATTACCATGAAAATCCCCCAACAATAAATATGAATAATTCCCATCGAACCAGTCAACACGGCGATGGCTTCCCAAGCAATAATAACAACAGAGATCCATACTTGAGCAATGACCAAGATCACCGCCAGAGGCGCTATCGTGGAGATGCTGTTGCGAACGCGCTGGATTTGAAAATTGACTTTTCCCTCATTAAAACGAGCATTCAGAGAAAAGAAGACCGACGTTTACGCTTTAAGAAAAATAACCTTTTCAAATTTTCAAAAAATAGTGCGCAGGATTTTGAAGCGGACAAAAATAAAAATGTAATCGTTTACAAAGCGGACATGGACCATGACGATGGACGTAATACTAACAATAACAAAGGGAAAGTGTCACTCCACCGCACCAAAAATGCAACGGACTTCCTCAACAGCAGCCGCGGTTGCCACCCACTCCCGCCACCAGACGAAGCCGTGACACTCCCCTCTCCTCCCCCATTGGTGGTCGCCACAAAAGAATTGTTGGAAAATCAGGCACTGGAAAATCGTCTCCGGTCCGTAGCATTCAAACTGACAGCTTTTATGGAAACGCAGAAGCAGACTGACACAAAAGCATCCAAATTGAAACCCTTCCACCCAGACGCATCACCCACAGCAGCTCTTCTAGCAGTCCGAGACGAGTCCAATAGGAGACAAGTGAATTCTGGCGGGGATTTTGAAAACCAGAGAGTCACGCGCCCTGATTTATTAAACCAAAGCAAAATCCAAAATGGCCAAAAAAAGGAACCTACTCGTGGAGAAAACCCACCCAACCCCCGTGCTCCGGCCCAAAATGGTTCAAAACTGTCAGGCTGTTATTTAGACCCGAAGAAATTCAGTAAGTTGCTAACATTGCAATTAGAAAAGCTGAGGGACAAACAGGCGATCGCAGATGCGGAGGCGGAGTCAGACAAAATAAAAAATAGTGAGCGGGATTTCAAAAAAATCAAAAATACCACCGAAAAAGCTTCACGAGAACTCGCATCTCTCAAAACTCTCACAGAATTTTCAAGTCATGTCCCTGCAGAGCTAAAAACAATTTTAAAACGTGCGCAGGACAACAGCCTAGGCCACCCCGCCAACCCGACGACGTCTAAAATACGGGTAAAGAATTCAGGCGCGGAGGAGTCCCCGCCACCACGGGATGAGTCCGGCGGTGACCGGAAAAGTGGGCACGGAAAACGGGTCAAAAGATTGCGAAGGCACAGGAAGACTCATTTTGGGAAAGATTCGCATAAAAATATTCGGTCCGGGAAAAAGAAGCATCGTCACCAGGGTCACAACCACCACCACCACAGCCGCCACCATCACCACCACCATCGCCACCACGACCACGAAAATTGTCAACACAGAAGATCAAAGTCAAAACTGAACACAACTTCCGTCCTACACAACTCTGCGCAAGCTTCCGACACAGATGCGTCGAGCAGGAGGAAGAAGTCACCCGCAGTGAAAATAATCGCGGACCCCTCCTCCACAATGTTTACCATTTCTTCCAAAATCGGGGAACCAAACGGGAAACCATCCCCCGCGGATGCGTCCCACGGTCTGCCCAAAGTTAAGGGATTCGGTGGGAAGGGGGGTGGCGGCGGCGGTGGGAGGGGAAAGGGGGGGAAGTACAGTCCAGATAATGAGAGCGAGTACTCCGAATCGGAGGAAGAGGGTGGCTACGAGGGCTACCCGTATGGGGGAAGGGACACGGTTGAGGACTACTACGGCTCCTCCGGGGGCTACGACGGTTCGCAGGGCTACGAAGACTCCTTCGAAGACGACTCCACGACACAGACAGTCACAAAGACAAAGTCCACGGCCCCCGCGGATGACGTTCCCAAAATGACAACGACGGAGGCGGGCGGGATTTGTTTCAAGCTCCCTGGCCGCGTCACTCATAAGACCACGATTAAAGTGGCTCATTTCCCGCGGATGCCAGGGGACAATGGGGCCTCCTCGGCTCCGGCAGCCCCCGCGGCGCCCGCCGCCGATGGACCCATCTGTATCAATCTACCCGGGAGCTGCTGGGATCCTTGCACTTGTTGGGAGCAGCCTTGTCGAGGTTGTGGAGGTGGTGGCTGCTCTCACTGTCGGGGCTCCGGCTGCTGTCCGAATCCCTGCTGTCGGAATTTGTACTGCCCGGCCCCATGCTGCCCGGGTCAGGGCGGCTCTGAGCCTTCCAAGCAGCTCAATAATTGCAATGTGTACAACTTTGGAGACCCTGAAAATTATTGTACTGCCAACGTTAACCCTTTGAACCCAAATCCTTTCGGCTGCGGTAATTTATGCGACAAATAAAAACTCTGTCAACAAATTAACAAATATTTAAAACTTTATTTTTCTGGCATCTATTCATTCAGCACTCGTTAGTTTTCGTTATTCAGTTGCATTCATCCAGTGAAGAACCAAAATGACCCTTTTCCAATTTAAGCTACACTCAAAATGAGCTATGTCATAAAAACAGAATTAGAAACATGCGTCAAATGTTAATTAAGAGTTTTTGAAAAGTGTGTTCTAATTCCATGTTTTTGAAAAGGTGCAAAATGTTCTAAATCCATGTTTTTGAAAAGGTACAAAATGTTCTATTTCCATGTTTTTGAAAAGGTGCAAAATTGTCTAATTCCATATTTTTGAAAAGCGTAAAATGTTCTATTTAAATGCTCTCACGACATATTTGAATATTTGTGTAGATAGTGGATATTGTTTTTAGCTAAAAACAGCGGCGGATCCAGAAATATTTTCTGGGGGGAGCTAACAATGTTAAGCCGCCATATTGGAAAATGGCCGCTCCTATCTCTACAATGTTAAAAAATTTCCTTCTGGGGGG
>JAQFZE010004728.1:0-10939 GCA_034695245.1 Dicyrtomina saundersi | reverse complement strand
TACTACCCTATTGAATATGTGCACCGTCCCGCACTAGCACTAGCACTAGAACTATCCAAATTTTCGAAAAATTGCAAATAGTGCCATGCACTAGCACTAGCACTATTACAAAATAGAACAGTGCGACATCACTGAATAGTAAGTAGTCTAATTGCTCCTAAGTCTTTAGCTTTCGAAAAATGTCATGCTTCATTTCAGTTGTTAATAATTCTATTTTCCCCTTTGTCGACTTTGAGGTCGACCAAGAGTTGTGCACAATATATTTTATTTATCAGAGATTGTGATTGTGAACATTTGTGATTGCTCACAAAACGTTCGTTAGAGACGACTGGAAAATCAGGCTAGCCCTTGTTTGTTCCTGTCAGATTGTGATACGTTTTGTGATTGTGGACAATCGAATTTCCCTATAGTTTGTGTTTGTGATTGTGATGAACAATCACAAACTAAAAGAACAATTGTTCTTTACGAACAAGTTACAACACTAGTCAAGTACAGTAGCCCTCTACATTTCCAGCTCCGTGTTACGTTATTTTTTGTTTCAATGTTCATACAAAATCCCTTATAACCGGCCCAAAATTTCCAAAGAGCAGTGCAAAATGCTTCCCTTACAAGTGAGTATTCCCTTACATCGGTTCCTATTTAGCCGGATAACTTTAACATTGCAAACAGCCAAAGAACCAAGAATTTTAAATATGTCCCTTTCAGCGGTTTTTATATTTATGCGTATTTCTTGTATAAGTAAGCTCCACAGTACTTGAATTTGTTAAATACACGCCTTACTAGTTAGGTCTTAATTTTATTACACGATTTAGCAATTGTTAACCCTAATTACTGTTAGCTAATCACTCATTTATACGTGAAATGTGATCTAACAATTGTTAAACTCTTAACAATGATTAATTTTTATCCATTGTTAAAATCGATAATTAGCGTTAACAATTAATAACTCGACCTGTAAAAACGCACTAACAATTTTTAAACTTTTTTGAAATTTCCCGAAATCTATAACTAACAATTGTAAATTATGTAGTGAAATCACGCTAACGCTAACAAATCTTAAACTTCAAGATTTTGAAATTTGGCGGGCATTGTGGCTAGCAGTTGTAAATTTATGTAGTAAAATCACACTAAAACCATTAATAGTTTGTACAATTGGTGACTACTTGTGATATCGCAAAGGTAATCATTGATAACTTAGCAATTTTGTTAACTAACAGTTGTCAAAGTCGCTACTGAAATCAAGGTCTTATTCGATTATTTGAATATATATAGTTACTGTTAACTTAAAAAATACTAAGAAAATTTAGGAAGCAAATATATTTCCTAGATTGTTTCTTTGATATTTACATATTTTACACAAACTGGATTAGTTCCAAAAATATTTAAATAATTAAAATAAATTAATTGAAATCCAACAGATTAATTAGAAAATGGACACTTTATTCACCAAAAACATCGTTCCAGAAACATAACTAATATGATGGCTGTTCATTACTTTTGAAAAAGTATTGGAATGTATAGGCGTCTGCATGCACTCGACGATGAGCTTTAAACCGTTTTCTCTTGATGCAGACAAAATCACAGAGTGAGCAAAAGAACTGATCCGTATCTAAATGCCACTCAAGATGAATTTTGTATTTCTTGAGTTTCATTGATGCAAAGCTACAGCCTTTAAACATACAGGGATGCTTCTTATTTTTCTGGAGGCTTATTATCGTTGATACAGGACCAGGATTTGGTTCCGTACCATTCGGTATAATGGCAGAACTCGTCACTTTTTTCGTCCCTTCTTCCCAATGGGACCGAATGTGGGCTTTGAATTTCTTAATGGTTGTGGTATGGAAGTCACAGATGACGCACGCATAAGCGCCATTGGATTTCAAGTGCACATGAGATACGTGATATTTACCTTGGCCATGGTTAGAATTTTTTAATAAATGCTCTGGTGCCATTTTTGGAGTGGCCACGATTTCAACCGGATGGCAACTTTCATTACTATTCGTATTAGTAGAAACTAATTCTTTTTCTTCTTGTGGTTTATGACAATGTTTTAAATGTTGCTCAATTTCGAGCAAAGATTCAAATCGAAAATGGCACTGTGGACATTTATGCGGATTTTTGACCAAATGTCCAAGTAAATGCATTCTCAACTCACTTGCCATTTTACACGAGTATTGACATGAGTTAAATGTACAACTGTAGGGCTTTGCCCCACTATGCGTCCGATAATGTTTAGTTAAATCACACGACGCCGTACATGCATACTGACAATTTTTGAAGAAACAACGGAAAGGCCGTTCCCCCGTGTGGGTATAAATGTGTTTTTTCAAATCACTGGAAGTTGTAGCTGCATAATCACAGGGGACAAAATAACATTTGTAAGGCTTTTCCCCAGTGTGGTAGCGGACGTGTCGATTTATATCACATTGACTGTTGCAAGAAAATTCACAACCTTCGTACGAACAAGGGTAAGGCTTGATCCGGGTGTGACTCATAACGTGTGACTTAAGGTGAATTTGTTTTTGAAAGGATTTGTCGCACAAGTGGCATGATAAAGGTTTTTCATCTGAATGGCTCCACATGTGCTTTGCAAGGCTATATTTGTATTTTGTTACGAAATTACAAGTGGGAGCAGAACAATGAAACATTTTAACGGCTTCAATTGGATAATTATAAGAAATGGAGATCGTGGAGATGGTGAGTAGCTAATTAGAAAGTTTCGATTTTTCGGTGTCGTTTGAGTCTAATCGCAATCGGCAACGGATCATGTAAGAATGTTAGACTTAGACTCTTACTTGAGACAGATGAAAGTCTGTAAACAATAAAATGAATTAGGTAGGCAATAACATAAATTATGACTCCTGTTACCAAACAACGAGCAAAACGCAAATTACACGAATGATATAATTAGGGATTCCAAATTACAATTCTAAAATTCAAAATCTAACAGGCATTAATGCTCATACAATTCATACTAGCAACTAATGTAATGTTCTACATACTTACCTTTATTATTTCTAGTGATTGACTCTCTATATAGAGCTAGTTTTATGCAAAACTCAGTTTCAGCTGACTTTAAATCAAACAAAATTTGATTACAAACACAAGAGACAAGACGCGACACAAATAATATAATAACGATCTAAGATTGCAGGTTGATTTTGATTGTTAAAGGGTAAAAGTCAGCAGTGCGATAACTATAGTTAGTAGTTAGTTATATGACACATTTTATTTACTGAATACTGATTTTACACGTGCAAGTTCCTGGTCATATTTTTGTTCGTAACTAAATTTCGCAAGGATGTCTCATCTCTTAAATGTTAAACTACAATGTTACCAAATTACCAAATAATAAATAATATAAATAATATATTTAATTGTATTTTAATAAATAATGTTTAACTATGTCAATATAAAATTTAAACAAAAGTAGAAAGATGTGCCTACCTAACAGGAAAGGAAAAGAAATATGAAATTACTAAATGCCTTAAATACCTAAAGCCAAAGTCAACATTAACGATCATGATACCGATACATATAGGATCCAGTATTATCTACACCTAAAAATAAAATAGTCAAAATACATTTAAAATGTAAGTATGTTGTCATTGGAAGGGTCAGTGGGTCTAGTCCCGTATTGATGACTTTCTATTTTAAAAATAGCTGATTACATTATGTTATGAAGTACTTACGTAATGAGAATTAAAAACTATAATCAAGAAGATGAAAATAAATCAAAAGATGATAAACATCTTGGACATTTGGCTATGCATTATAGTATTTACTATTACCGTCTTTATGGGAATCGGAAGCGCATTTGTAGCGCTAAAAGCTGTAAATACAAATTTACTTTCTCCTTCATGGCTCTTGACCTGACCTTATGACTGTTGACTTGCCTACAATAAGTAAACAAAAGTAATTTTGTATCTTGTAATCTACAAAATCATGACGAATACATTGTTTCATTAACCCATAATTTAATATTTGAATTTAAATGGTTACCTATCAGATTCTTTTGGAGTAAGTACTTGCCCTTGCCATTCCCATTGACTAATGACAATTAAAAATTAGGCAGCTATTTAATTGAATTGCAACAAAAACTACATTATACCGTAATAAAAATAAACCATTGAAATTGAATTTAAATTCTTCCCGCTCTCTTTCTGATCGGCTAAAAGCACTGTGTGCTATCACCAGCTCGTCAACTCGTCCCTCTTTAAATTCAAGTCTGCTTCTGCTACAGCAGAATTTGGGATCGTCCGTAAATACCGTCATTGGTACGGTGGGTGGGTCAAGTCAGGTAATGATAACGCGCCATGTTAAAGATAGTCATTTATACAATGTAAAAGTAATGACATGGAGGAGGGTGAGTAAAGTTGAGATATTGTGAATGACATCATTTACGGACGATCAATTAATGTTTATAGAAATCAATCCACATGTTAGCATTGATTCTTCTGGCTGCTACGCTGAGTTTTAAACAAAAATTGCCGATTGTGCTTTAGTTGGCTGCAGAGTGCAGAGTAGAGGGAAGAAGTCAAAAAGCTGTGAATTGGTGAAAGTGGTGAAACCAAAATATCTTTTGTTGTTACAATAAAAATGTGTGTCTGCTTTGTTAAGTTACTTGGTAGTTAGGATTATTATCTAAATCTGATTTTGGGAAAGTTATCCGGACTTGCACTAGTTGCACTAATTACATTTGCAACCCTCGCCCTCAACCTTGATCTTGGTCTTACTAGTTATAAAATACATTAATAAAACATTTTGATTTTACGACCATGGCCATGGGTTCAAAATACTTCAAAATTGCATGTTGTCTGTTTAGCTAACTGGTAAGCAAGTTTTCTGTACAAGTTGTAGACTTGTAGATCGTTCATTGTTAATAGAATACAATTTTTGAGCAATGTGAATTGTTTGTAAAATTTTGATTTTTAATTTCAGCTAATATACTAAGTGTTCCGGTTTTTACGTTCAGTTATTTTTTTACTTCTTCAACCACCAAACAACAACAAAAGGTAAAAGAAAAACAAATTAAACTTTTTAATAAGCATCAATTCTGTATCAAATTAAATTGTGATTTCTTTAATATTGAAATAGTAACTTATGACTTGACTTGAATACATTGTGCAGTGCGGAATTTGTAACTATTTCACATTTACAGTAGATACAAAAGTAGTCTTATAAATGATCACACCTAGGCTTGCTACTGCTTTAATAATGTATGAGCTCGGAATTAATCCTATTTTGACTTGTATTAATAGGAAACTATAACTCATAACCTGACTCGGCTCCTGGTTCTGGAAACAGGAAACGGGATTGCAAAATCATAAGTGTCAAGTTCCAGCGTAATTAAGTAAAACCATGGATTCTTCCAAAGTGGTTTTCGCTGCGAAAGGAAGGTCAGTGCACCAGGAGAACCCATCCCAAGGACTCAGCTCAAATATTGTCGTGGCACATCGTTCAAATTATTCTGCTTCAAAGGATAACCTTTCAGTTCCTTTCATGGGACGGGTAGAAGATTCATCCGAGACTGCTTCAAATCTGAGGGCTTTTCGTATGCTCTTTGGAGACGATGAGGAGGAGGTACGGCAATCAATAATTTGTAGTAGTTGCATTTGAAATGTTGTAACTATTAACACGCTAAAAGCATCGTTATAAACTCCGTGTGATGCCATCATATTAAAATATATCGTGTGTGAAGAACTAAAATGACCCATATCCAATTTAGGCTACAATCAAAATGAGCTATGTCATAAAAACAAAAAGAGAAACATGCATGAAATGTTAATAAGGAATTTTTAAAACGTAAAATGTTCTATTTTCATGGTTTAAAAAGTGTAAAATATTCTAATTCCATGTTTTTGAAAAGGTGCAAAATGTTCTAATTCCGTGTTTTCGAAAAGGTGCAAAATTTTCTATTTCATTGCTCTTTAGATATATTTAAATATTTTTGTAGATAGCTGATATTGGTTTTAGCTAAAAATGGATATGGGTCATTTTGGTTCTTCACAGACGATATTCTACTTCGCAGTTAGAAAATTGAAAAATAATAATTTTGTTGTTTTCTCGGATTCTGCTTCAGACTGAGGACAAGGACGAATTTTTGGGATTTCATAATGAGGATGATATCGTGAAAAGCTGCCGTTTACTACGGGCTCGAATAATTGAAGAAATTAAACTCATGAAAAAACAAATTAAAAAGCCTAAATTGGATATCAAAAAGAATTTGCTCCATGTAGAAAACATTCAGAAATCGAAACCAAAACCGGCAAAATCTACAGCAGATGTTCAAGATGTAACTGGGACCGGGACCGGCACCGTCAGCGGGGCTGAAATACCAATTGCTGCATCGTTGCCCGCTAATTCCGAGTCAATCCCTAAAATTGAAGAAAAGGCTGGCGATGCTTCGAAAGCAGAAAACATTGAACAGCCTAAAATCAGTAGCACCGAAGTTGAAGTTGGTTCGAAATCACGAGCTACAGAACTGCGTAAACTAAGCACCGATAAAGTTGAAGATCCTTTAAAACTGTACGATCTTAAGCAGTGTAGCGTCCGCATCGCTCAAAATTCTGCGACGACTCCGATTAAAAACAGTGCGGGGTGTGATCCTACAGCGGTAGCGTTGGCGGTAATGCCTGAGCCCACGTTAAACGATGTTAAGAATGTACTTCCGTCAACCCATGAAAATAGCAAAAGTGTCGACGACACTGATAATTCCATGGATCAAGATCCACCCAATGCCGATACCATTGTCCCATCAGTTTCCGTAGTTCCTATCGTCAACGAAGATTTTCTTGGATTTTCTCTGGATTCTCCTTTACGCGTAGCATGCAAATCCAAACTGGAGAAAATAACATCAGCCATTGACAGACAAGACGATTTTCAAGGATTCTCTCCGGCGCACCCGTTACGAAGAAAATGTATTCTCAAGTTGGAAAAGATCATGTCCGAGTTTCAGGGTGGTAATAGTTTCCCTGGTTTCTCAGTTGACAATCCGCTGCGTGAAGCATGCATCGCTAAATACCGACAAATTGCAACGGATCTCTCAAATCTTATTACAGTTGCCAAGGAGAAACGTGTCTTGCGAATTCCCCACAAAAAACCGGTGCCGGTAATGGCCAATTTTTCGGATGCTGAAACTGAAACGTCGTCAAATGATGGAAGTACAGTTTTTTTTGGTGTTCCTAAATGTAATGTGAATTTGGATGTGGACGTGGATTCAACAACAGACTCATCTTCATGTGACCAGGAGGTTTTTGAAATGAGACCCAAAGGTAAAAATGTTAATTTATGTAATACATTATTATCATTGCAATTTAAAGTTATTAGGGGGAGGGTGCCTTAATTGTGGCCGGTGTCCTAATTGTGGCCAGCTGATTAAATTCATCTATGTTGAAAACTTTTGAAACTCAAAGCTACAGAATCAGTAGATGGAAAGCCGAACCTTACTGCCAAAAATGAAATTTTGTTGTGCACTAACTCGTATGAGATAAACAACGGGTGGCCACAATTAGGATACCGGCCACAATTAGGCACCCTCACCCTAATCCTTGCAATACCATTCCCCTTCCCTATTTAGTTTAATTGATTTTTAGGATCCAAGTCTGTTCATCTAATTTCTTAATACCGTGTTATAAAGAATAAAAATAACAAATAACTCTTATCCAATTTAAGCTACTATCAAAATGAGCTATGTCATCAAAACAACTTGAGGCACATGCGTAAAATGTTAATTAGGAGTTTTTGAAAAGTGCAAAATGTTCTATTTACATGTTTTTGAAAAGGTGCAAAATGTTCCAATTCCATGTTTTAGAAAAGGTGCAAAATGTTCTCATTTCATGATTTTAAAAGGTGCAAAATGTTTTAATTCTGTGTTTTATAAGAGGTGCAAAAGGTTATAATTACATGTGTTTAAAGAGATGCAAATTGTTGTATTTACATATTTTTGAAAACTTCAAAATATTCTATTTAAATGGTCTTAATACATATTTGAATATTTTTGTAGATAGTTGATATTGTTTTTAGCTAAAAAATGGATATTGGTCATTTTGGTTCTTCACAGACGATATTATTGTTATAATTGATTTTGATTTTTAATAGAAAATGTATTTTTTCCATATTTCAGTGAAGGTCCTCATTCCTAATGTCAAGTCAAATATGTCTGTGGTGAAGAAAGGACCTCGAATCAAAAGCGTGAGATTCTTTGGTGGATCAGGTCAGAAGTTACCGCTCTCTAAATTTCTGCCTCATCAGTACCCTTGGAGTAAGTTGGTTAATAATATGTAACTTGCACGATTTCACGATTGCCGATGATTAGGTTTAAGATATACTGTTGACGGTACTGTTCAGTTTTTAGTGCAAGTGGTAAAGTTCCCTGGCTGACGCTGTAGGAGGTGTTGTCCTTAGCGAAACTATTTTTATCAATTTCTGTTATTTTTTTATTCCAGATCAAAGTTACGATGAACCAGGAGACTCATCCGCTTCATGCCATATGGTCCAAGACGAAAAAGACATTAGTGAATTAGACACGGATTTGGGAGGTTCAGATGAATCTAATCTTGTGGATGAAGCAGATGAAGAGGTTTGTTTTCTTTTCTAGCTCAGCTATGTATTTCCAGGGCAAGAGTGAAGAGGCAAAATGGAGAATATCCTGTTTTCGGAACTAAAATGAGCTATTCCAATCAAATGCATGAGATAGATGCGTAACATGTTAATTACAAGGTTTTGAAAAGTGCAAAATGTTCAATTTACGTGTTTTTGGAAAGCGCAAGTTTTTTTATTTACACGCTTTAAAAAGTTTGATATGTTGTATTTGCATGTTTTTGAAAAGTGTAAAATGTTCTATTTACAAGTTTTTGAAAAGTGTTACTTGTTTTATTTTCATCTTTTCGAAAAGTGCAAAATGTTCAATTTACGTGTTTTTGGAAAGCGCAAGTTTTTTTATTTACACGTTTTAAAAAGTTTGATATGTTGTATTTGCATGTTTTTGAAAAGTGTAAAATGTTCTATTTACAAGTTTTTGAAAAGTGTTACTTGTTTTATTTTCATCTTTTCGAAAAGTGTCAAATGTTCTATTTACATGTTTTTGAAAAGTGTCAAATATTCTATTTTCAAGTTTTTGGAAAGAGCAAAATGTTCAATTTACAAGTTTTATAAAATTCTAAAATGTTATATTTAGAAGCTTTTGTAGAATTTTGATATTTTATTTTATAGATACTGCATTTCGTTTTTAACAAAAAATTGATAACATGGTTCATTTTGAGTCTTCATTCACGATGTACTTTTATTCACTACTTTTCATCAAATGAATGTTGAAAAAGTTATAAAAGCCAAGACGTTAAAAGAATGTAATATTACAGAAATTTATAAGGAAGATGTTTATAAAGCTTTTAATTTTATCCCTGCAGATGCCATACCAGGATCCTGTTTCCGACTCGGAATAATTACCACAGGATATTATTTTCTGTAGAAATCTGAATTCGAAACAACGCTGCCTAACTGATAAAATTCAGCTGAAGCTGGAGTCCGTCTATTCCCGCCATGAAGTATTTTAAGAAAGTTCCTGTTTTCTTTTTGTATTGATACTTAATAGTGTTTCTTGATATCTGTTGTGGTTTTTTTATGATTATGATTTATTCAACTGTTCAACTGTCATTTCAAAATTAGTTTAAAAAAAATTAAACTTAATAACAAATAAATGCATTTTAAGAAAATATTACTGATAGACTAGGAATGTTCTTAATAGTTAAAAAGATACTAGAATATATAAAAGTGAGTATCTATGTAATTTGATTAAATTGAGTACCTATGAAATAATGCACGTTATGAATTTCAAGTTTGACTGTACTTATTAGGCAGAACAAATCTACAATTAACAAACAGAACTCAATTATTTTGTATTCATTGTAATGTTACCAAACAAGAAATTATTATATATTGCTGTGTATGTACTTACATTAGTTTTACTTGGTAGCATAATTTTGTGAGCTAGTCGAGGAGGATCCATGTTGCTTGTGGATTCAATAAACCCTATGGCTAATTCAAAATTTAATAACCTATTTTTATACGTTGTAATATTATGTACTATAATAAAATGAAAAATGTATTAAAAACATAAATAAGTGATTTTATTATCTCATCACTATTGTTATTATCTTTTTTAAATTAAGGGCAATTTCTCAGCAGCTATTATCACAGCTGAAACCAAGGCGTATCGACCGTTAAAAACATTCAACAAAAATTTCTTTTCTTTTGATATGATATATATCGTCTGTGAAGAACCAAAATAACCCATTTCTAATTTAATTTAGCAAAATCAAAATGAGCTATGTCATAAATGCAAAATGAAAAACATTCGTAAAATGTTAATTAAGAGTTTTTGAAAAGTAAGTAAGTGTAAAATGTTCTATTTATTTACATGTTTTTGAAAGTGTAAAAGGCTCTATTAACACATTTTTTAAAAGTGCAAAATATTCTATGTAAATGCTTTCAAGACATGCTTCAATATTTTGGTAGATAGTGGATATTGTTTTTAGCTACAAATGGATTTGGGTCATTTTGGTTCTTTACATTTATTTACATACGATATCTCTATTTCAATGACTGGCTGATGTCTTCTTGTTCATGCATTTCATACAACAAAAAACTAACGTGCAAGCATACATACACTGTTTGGCTGTCCACAACAAACTTGATTCGTTTCCCAAAAAAGCAATTGACATTCCTCTAACAGATATAGCAAAACAAGGAAGACCCGGAAAAGTAAGTGTCGGCAGTTCAAATAGGGCTTCTACCTAAAGAATTCTTCTACCGCTAACACATGTACCGCTTTAAAAAACAATTTACTGAAGGCTTGGAGTAATATCATATCTGATTTAGAGTAGGGGTGGTATTTTAATGCTTCAGTGAAATACTTTTAAATGGAGTGGAAATCCCAAAT
>JAQFZE010004727.1:0-10940 GCA_034695245.1 Dicyrtomina saundersi | reverse complement strand
CCCCCCAAAAAAAAAGAAAAGAAAAGAAAAGAAAAATAACCGTAAGAAATAAAATATATCATACAGGTTTCCCATTGGCTTTTTAAGAAATATTTCCTCGTCAAGATCTTAAAAATGATACTTCACAGACTCGTCGGATGTGTCCAGAATCTATTTCAACGATTTTGTAAACTAGGTTTTGTCCTTACGGGTTATTTTTATAGCATCCTTGATTATGAAATAATTTCCGAAAATTACGTTGCTTAGAATTATATTAAAACAAAAAACTCTTACACATCTAACAATTAAAATCGATTGCTCATGCAATCTTCAAATGTTTGTTGCAGTTGCGCTTCTGCTGAACTAACCCTGGGCTAAAAAAATAAAATATATTTAAAATATTTAAAAGACATTTAAAAAAAAATTTAGCATTTAAAATACAACTAAAAATTACTTTGTTTGTTTGTCTTGCCAAATAAATTCTTGTAAATTCAATTTTTTAAATGTTGGTATAACGGTTTAAAATTATCAAATAAATTAATAAATTGAACCCTATGAATAATGAAGCAACTAACGATAATTCAAACATGGTTACAATAATAATATCTCCATTATTGACGATTTAGGAGAATTACTGACTCATTGACACTCAGCACTTGAATATTCATTGTGAACCTATACACAACGAAAACGAAGGAAATACTATATGCTTCATCCTTCCATTCTTGTAACTAATCTCCTCTCGAATGTATCCTATGCAAATACTTGGAAGAATTGTTCTTTAATTCTCAAAGAGAGCGCTTTCTCATTCCCTGCAGTTTTATTGTAAAGTAAACATTTTTTTGAAAGAATTAACAATAAACGAAAGCTCACAATCAGTATATATACTAAATTGCGTATTTACCAGCATTTATCAAAAAATATTGAAGAATTTTGATCTTTTGCTATTTTCATAAAATTTCTAAAAATATAATTTCGCTTTACATACCGCATAAACATGATTTATTGGTTTCAGGAACGTTTTCAGCCAATGCGTAATAATTATGTTTGAGGCTTTCGTGAGTTATATAAAATATATCTTCAACTTCGCGAAAGAAAACATTCAATTTATGTCGCAATTAATTTAAATTGTGAATATTCTTGTGAATTAACCTTTATTAATTTGCATACATTGTTACCGTTGCTTTTTTCTTATTTTTCATGCACAATCAAATCAGAACTAAACGTTTACAGATCAATTTTAGTTTTAGTAAACTTGTCTCATCTCAAATGACTTTGCCTAACTAAAACAAGAAACTTAATCTTAAAGTATATAACTCAGTTTTTGAATAGTAGACTTTAATTTTAAATTATATATATTTGTTACAACATCTAATAGTTGAACATTTGATACCCGGATATTTTATGTCCGAACATTGTCTTCTTCGGACATTTGATACCCCAGACATTTGATACCCATGGCAAATGTCAAAATGAAATACAAGCACAATTATTTATCATTATACCGTGAAAATACATTAGGGTTTAAATATATTATTGTATTATTAATAATAGCATTCATAATATACGCTGGCAGTTATGCAAATAAGTAAAATAAAAAGATGATTCCGCATATTATTTCCATGCCAGTTCCAATTCACAAGCACTAACCAAGATTTTAAAACTGCTATAAAAAAAATAAAAACCTACGCTGACAAGTAAAGTACTTGATGAAGAAATATTTTCCACAACTGCTGTTAAATCAGCATCTTAAAAAAATCAAAAATGGAATAAAAATATTACAAATTGAATCTAATTGTACGACACTTGAATTTTCATTAAAATGTTAACAT
Source organism: Dicyrtomina saundersi (assembly GCA_034695245.1). NCBI lineage: Eukaryota > Metazoa > Arthropoda > Collembola > Symphypleona > Dicyrtomidae > Dicyrtomina > Dicyrtomina saundersi. The sequence goes on along the minus strand of JAQFZE010004727.1, from coordinate 9,129 downwards.
TTAACACTAATAATATTTTACCAGTATTTTTTGCTAGTTAATACAATATAATATGTAGATTTTGCCGGAGTCCTGAATAATTATAATCATTATATGTATGTAAATTAAGTAGCATACAATAAAACCACAGCTTTCTGTCCATTACTTGCAATAGTACAGTAATCTACAACTTATCTTTTACTTCGAAGAACTGCTCGTTGGAAAAACACCACAGTTTAAGATGTGTAGGGTCATCTTTGCGATTGATACTTGGTTACGCTTTTATTTTATGGGTAATGAGTATCAAATTTCTTAGGTTTGTGGTTTGGTTTGTTTGGTATCGAAAGTTCGGGTGTAAGGTGTCCAGTCACCCAATGTCAGTTTCCCAGATTTTCCGCTGCGGAATAGTAAATATTAGGAACTTCACACGAATATCTTTTGTACATTATGAATTATTTACTTAAGTACGTATTTGTCGGTAAAAAGATTAATTAAGCAAAAATCTACACGATACAACATGATTAAATCAAGTGTTGCTCTAATTAATTGTTCAATTTGTTTTAAAGATATTGAAGGGATAAAATATTCTGTTCGATGTTTACATTGGCAGCTAAATCACTTAAAAAAAAATTCTGTACTAATCGTAAGTCCATCTCTTTTCTTTTTTTAAAGAGACATTAATTAAAATATTTTTTTCTGAATTTGCGAGAATATCCATAAATGTTTAATAATTTATTGTTTTTGTTGTCGAATCATCGATGTCATTATCCTTAAACGTTCAAAAATATTTACTGTGTAAACTAGCGAATGTATAAATACATTTTTGACAATCCTGATAAGTTGACAATTGTATAACAATTACAAATGCGAGGCGAACTCTATCCGACAGAGCTCGCCACTAACCTTAAATTGCATCCTGCGTCTGTTTACTACGTAGGCACAACAATGAATACCAGAATGATACTGATCAGTACTGATCACAAGAATAAAGATCTTGATAATAACATTTAATACAGTATCAACGTGTCCTTGTCCTATAACTGGAATTTTTCTAGCTACACAATTTAGCTGCATTTATTTAATTACTGATTCTCATAAATAGCGAAGACTAAAAATATATTACTTTTTGTTGGATTTTCTATTTTACATAAAATTATTAATTGTAATAAAAGTTTTTTAAATTTTCAAGCGACAAAATTGTTATTACCTAATGAGAGACAATACCAGCCTTTATAAAAGCCTTTTATGAGGACATACATACTTACAGGGTGTTTTTGGAGCAGATCCTCAGAAATTCTTATCGTCAAATGTGTAGATTTTCTGGATTCTGGAGTTTCTTGTAAAACATTGGAGAAAGGATTGAGTCGTATGGCAACAAGCGTAGGCTGTAGTACAGTAAAGACCAATAGACTAATCAAATATCTATAATTAAAAACAGGCTATGTAAATAAATATTTAAATGACAAATGAAGACAGAGTGACTCACTCTATAGACACCAGAGAGCCTGTTTACTCATCTTATTATGTGCGTCAATGGCCCATCTGATACGTCTAGAAGTCAAATAAAAATAAAAGTGACGTTGTTTTGTTATTTACAATATGGAGGAGTTATAAGCAAAGATGTGTAATTTTATACGGAGAAAGCTTTCAAGTATTTTATTTAATATTGCTTACAATGGAGAAAATGTGTAGGAAGGTATGAACTCTGACATTGAATTTTACGAATATATATCTATACAGTAATTATTTGTATTTCCTAAAGTTTTAATTACATATTTTAAATTTAGAATTTGTTGAAACGAGAGCCCTTACTGTATGATTCTAAAAATATCTATAGATGGTAGGTACGTATTTCTTCCACTGGCTTATTGTATAATTATTGAATTAAAAATGCAATACAACCAGTACCCAGTCGGTCCATATTGTCTTCGCCCAAAAAAGTTACTAAAACATTCTGTTGACAATTTCTTTCTAAATGTGACTCATAATGTGACCGTGACCGTGACTTAATTATAAACACCAAATCGAAGAAAAACAGTAAGTCTCGACGACAACAGCACAATTAAAAAATGCATAGCGTGATGTATGTAGTAGCTTTAGCTAGCTCGAGCAACAGTTAAAATACTTAATTGAACTTTGGCTTGTATTGTATAGTGCAATAGTAGTAGTCCCTTTTGTTATTCAGGTACATATGTATTTAAGTCTCCTTTAATAAATTCAATTTTAAATCCAGCCAGATAACTTTACTATTGTATGCATATTAAAGAGAGAGATAAAGTAACTACAATTTTATTGACAGTACTTAGCTGACGGGGTATTATTTTTAAAAAGGCACCCCCAGTGCAACAAGCACGCAGAATGGTTCCACTTCTACGTTGGTTCTGTGGTCATTACTAGCATTGTCATTGGATATAGGTTCATTAAAAATATCATTTTTAGTGCATGATGTCAATCTCATCACCCATTCCGGTTCATAATTTTATGTTATATTTCTTGTTTCAAATATCAATTCATTTCCAGCTCCAGCTCAAGTTTACAAGAGCTGCGTAATTCCAATCTGCGTCTTTCCTCAGAGGCAGGCCCTTATTACATTCAAGCGCAATAAATAATAACAATTTCTCATGTTATCCTATCCTTTTCATTATTTCATTGGACACCATGTAAACACTCCAATTTTAAATACGAAAATGTCACTCTTACTTACTTGCAGCCAATATGAAGCCAAAGGAAAATTACCGAAAGGAAACCTTTAAAAGTCAATCCCTGTGCTGTACTGTAGGTATATATAGGTACTTGTAGTCATTTAAAAAAAATCAAAACGGCATATTATGCATACCAAAATTAAAATTGAACACCAAACGATACAAGAAATTTCAGTATTGTGAAATTGCAATGTTGACATAAATAAAAGCTACCGAATTCCTCTTCCCGATTCCTGATACATATGTAAGGTACAGCAATTAGATTATATATTTATAAACACGTAACCTACAAAATATTTTTTTGTTTATAAAGAGTGCGATCATGTAATATTTAGGTAGTTCCTATAGGTGGATTATTTATTCATATAGTAATTTTATCAGAATTAATTTGCCAAAATTACATAGTAGTATCATGCCCACGATTCCAATGATAAGCCACCACCATCATTTATTTAGAAATTACCCTATTTCCTATGTAATATAGTGGACCCCGTCTACTATTCAAATCTACTTCCCAGGCCTGTCCGCTATTACAGGCCCGTCTACTATTGTTGCAGGAAATACGGTAATAAAAATATCCAACCTATAAAGAATCGATAAAAATACCATCATCAATGCATAATTATTTTTTGGCGTATTTGGTTCTTAATTCGGTTCGGGTAGTATGTGAACACTCCAAAATTAGCTATAGAAGCAGTTTTTGGAGCATGTTTCTTATCGGACTAGCAATTAAGCACTGTATTATTAATTACCATATAATATGAAAATCTACTAACAACAAGAAATAGATTCTACTTCCTTGTCTGTAGTTCTACATATTGTTACAGTGAGTGTTACGTACATTGATTCAAAAACTATCTATTCCAAATCATTAGGTGTTGCAAATAACACGAAAAACATCTCACTAGTCGCAGTTCTATCTATAACGCACCGGAATTAGAATGCAGATACCCTATAAAACTGAACACACACAGTATCAATACTTTTTTCTACATTAACTATATTCTTATGCACAGAATTTCGTCCATTTTCAATGAGAGATATAGAGAGGTCCAGGAAATACAAATTTTCGCTACATTCACAACATATATTATATATTCTTTTTCTTATTACACCTGATTACATAAAAAATAATGTGGGATGTATTATAATCATAGAAGGAAAAGTTGAGAGGATACGTACATAGTAAATGTGAATGTAGGAGGGGTATGAGTAATATATTCTGTAATTACACATGTATGTATGTTTAATCTCTCCACATAATTATATAACATCTGAGAGGAAAATCCTGAGAAATATAAAGTGAAATAGTGAAATTCAAAATCCTGAAATGGTGTGCATAAAACATTCAATTAATTTAAACTCCCCCTACCCCTCTGTGTGTGTGTGTGTGTGTGTGTGTGTGAATAATGAAATCCGACTCGATGCGATGGAGGGGAAGTCGGAAGGCTATTGAGCATAATGCTAAAACTTGAAACTCACTTTTGTGTTCTCTCTCTCTCTCTCTGTGCAGTCTCCAATGTAGCATGTCACTATGTATATGAGTGCAGAGGAGAGACGAGTGGCAGACCAGAGTCAGAGTAGCAACAGAAGAGACGAAGAGTAGAAGATATGTATCAAAAGATGAAGTCAAACTTCGATCGAGCTTACTTTATATTCCTTTATTCCTTCCATTTTCAATGCCGTGTCCCTTCAAACTTTGAATTTCTTTCTGCAAAAATTCAATTTTTTTCTTCTTCAAGTAATGATTCTACACACAATGGCTTCAAGGGCACAAGATGTAACTCAGTTAAGGTCTCTCTCTCTCTCTCTCTCTCTCTTACTCTTCATACAATTGAACATTTCAAAATCTGTCATTCATTGCCACGTCTTTAAGATGTAGACAGTAGACAGTATTAGTAATTACATTATATCTCTGTCCTCACACAGTCCCTTTTAGGTATAATGTACATTGTATAGCAAAAAGCCCTAGCAGCAACAACCATTCCATCCTCGTCTTCCTTCTCTTTAGCGAGTGCGACTTTCCATATAGTGTACTTAAAAGGAAAAATTGATATTTATTAGAACAAAAATAAGCTCATCTTCAAGACATTAGTAGCAAAAATATTATGTAGAAAAATAAGAATCAAATTCATATTTCCTCGTCCTACTATAATGCATATACGCTAATAAATAAACCAATAGATATTTATTGGAAGGTTTTCCTTTGGAAACTTTCGGAAATTTCTGAATTCTACACTACTATCAGTAGAACCTAGACACTGTTGGATCCTTGTAGCTTAATAGCTCTTGTTGACTATCTAGGAAGCTTCCATTTACTACTTCCTACTATATTTCTTGGGTGGTGGGGGGAGCGGTAGCCTTTTGGTCTGTCTGGATTCTGGATTCTGGATAACATGGTAGTCGCCAATCCCCTTATCTTTCACATGTTTATACAGTAACAGAATATACAGGTATTAACAGGTAATAGCAGGAGTATACAGGACAGAAGTATTTAAAGGATATATTGGGGAGGGAGGAGGGTAGGTCAAATTGGATGTTTATTTTTTATTTGGTATGGCGTAATAATTGCAAGCTCCCTCAATTGTACACAAAGATTAGAACCAAGTACGCATCTGCAAAACTCGTATATCATGAATGAATAAAAAATGTGTACAATTTTTTTACCATGCCATCAGTGCTATTAACGATTACATTGGTTGAATTTCATTTTTTTTTAAGTTAGTCAAATACATGAGCATTGATGTAATGTGTACGTACCCACCTACAGCCTACAATGTAAGTAAACAGATTCTCATAGTGGCTAACGTCTACATCTTTATATAATATGAGTAACGTTTTTTTCTTGGTCGAGTCTTGGTAGTGATATTTCTTAAATTTATTAAATTCATTAAATTGTGAGCTTCTAGTCTTTGTGACATGTAGGAGGCCATCCACTATTTGGAATTGTATAGCAGATGTGAAAACATTTATTACATTTACATTTCTTGTTTAAGATTGCCTTGTTGTATTTTTTTGCATTGATCCGAATTATTCTAAAAATTCTGCCCGCATTTAAAAAACTATCCTAACCATTATCCACCATCTCATTATAATTGTACCACTCTGTAATTTCAATCGTGATCATGTTGTGCTGTAACAAACCTATTATCGTTAGTAGTTTAGATTTTGCAATTTTGTTTTCATTTTCGTTGACACTGACACTACTGACAGTAAGAGTGCAATCAAGAACAACATTACAAATCACAATAGAACTTTTTTTTTTCTTCTCCTCTTTGTCCTGTTGTTCACTATATACGCTCATATCAAAATTCAAATCATATCACATTACAGCAACATTCACCTTTACGTGCTGTACTCTAGCTATACAGCCCATAGAATTGGGCCCTATTTGAAATGATTAATAGACAAAGACAAAGTAGACCGGTCATGTCTGGGGTCTGGGAGTAATAAAGAGACTATATATGTGCACAATCTACCTATATGACTATGTCTATAGTCCATAGATTTCTAGAGTTAGTGCTGAAAACACTGAAAAGTGTAGTAGTGAATATCTGTGGAGTGCAGACGCACATGCATGTAACCTAGTATATACCTACCTATGCGAAAATGAAAACTAGCACGGAAAAGTGCAAATTGTGCATCCTTACAGCTGCAGTTTTAGTTGTATCAAGTAATATAATACCTATATCAATACATGAAAATTCAAACCATACTATATACCAGACTATAGCCCCGTGTGTGAGTGTGACTCTATTATGAGGCGAAGTCGACGTCGAGTCGAAGTCGGAGTCGTCCACTATAAATCATACCCATAATGCATTGGACATGCATGCCTACTACTAGGTATACATAATGCATAATATGAGTAGGCGAATATGAGTAGGTAAAAGCAGATAGACGTATAGAAAAATAATGCAGAAAAGTGAAGCCCTAGCCTGTAGCCATATGGACGTACGTACGTACTATTAAAACATACATTGCATTAGAAATTACACATTAGAGAACTAGAACTAACATAATACTTGAGTAAGAAGATCTTTTCTTCGCATAATATGGAGTAATACTCGTAGTCTATAGCTTCCCTCAGCTCTTTTCTGTTAGACGGTAGACAATGCAGACTTGTAGCCACACTATAGTAGACTATAGAGCAAAACCAAAGCCAACAAGTGAGAGAAAATCAGAACAAGGCTTCTGGTCCACACAGTCGACATCACACTCAATGTGCTCAATACACAGTCCACGCACAGCCCATTCCCTACATAATTACATATAGAACGCAAGTAGGTGTACTTACCTACATACCTATACATACACATTGTATTCTACACACAAGAAGTAGTGGTCCCAGTCCCAGTCCCAGTAAAGTAACTCCAACTAAAAGGCTACATAAATAAAAATAAGTTATAGAACTACCTTACCTTACCTACACTATACTACCTCCATTACATTACACACTATACCTATATATATATCCCATTCCACACTTTTTTTTCCACCAGTTAATACAGATACATGTTCGACATTCAAAACTAAAAACTCTCACTTTTGAATCACCCTTGATATTTAAGCCTGTAAATAGAGACGGTCTCAGAGGCAGAGCGCCCGAGCCAGAGCCGCACTACGCAGAGATATAGATAGTAGGCTGTAACGTTGGAGTTGGAGTTGGACTTGGGAGTTGGAATGTGTATGAGAGACTTGGGCTGAATTGAGGCTGGGTAAATATTTTCTTCTCTGTCATCTCGACGAACAGAGGGAGCCGAGGAGAAGGACAGAGTTGAGAGAGATGAGATCTATACCTCCACCACTACTACTATACGGCTCCAAGACCTATAACTCATATGAAGTACAAGTACAGCTCTGTGTCTGTGAGACGTGAGATCTTAGCGTGCCATACCATACCATAAAACCATATCCAACCATCCAACCATCCATCCATCCATCCATTTCCATATACACACTCACACACATCTTTCCCATAGGAGATTCTTCAACATTACTGATATATATAGGCATACGTACTCAACTACGATTACCATTAAGTAATGCACAAGGCAAGAGGCAGAGGCAGGAACAGATAATGTATATTTTGATATTTACTAAAGGTAAGGTGCCAGGTATACGGAGTACTTACTCCCTCTCTCACTCACTCACTCTGTTCCACAGAAACGTGAGTCCTGCATCACCAGATCCCAGTACTCACTTCCACTTACTTCTCAGTTCTCAGATCTCAGTACACTCAGGGGTAGGGACGACGACGACGACGACGACGAAGAGCTAAAAGGAGACAAAAATGTAAAGGCATTTGATTTGGGAATTTGTGAGTCTTACAAGGATCTTCTCTCTCTCTCTCTCTCCATCACTCAGTCAGATTCTGTCTCTGTCTCTTTGCACACATGCATACATACAGATATGAGAAGAGCCCAAGACCAAATCAAACCAGAACCAGGTAGGCTGGATAGGTGCAGATGTATGAGTCTTTCTTCTTCTTCTTCTTCGTCTTCCTCTCTGAAACTTTGTCCTGCCTTTAAACTCAGAGAGTCCACTCATCTTGAGTAGATGAGAGCCAACAGCAACACTCGTCAATACACTCCAAAATCAATCCTGCAGATATCTAATGTACAGGCCAGGCAGACATTGGACATTGGAAGTCGAATTTGAATTCGACAGTCCACATTCCTTGAGCAATCTGATCCAAGAACTCGCACGTAAGGAACTACAAAACTAAACACTTCCAACTTCAACTGACGCAAGGATTGCTAAGAAATAAATTTCAAAAAAAAAATTTTATAAGAAAGAAAGAAGACGAAGAAAAAAAAAGAAAGGGGAAAGAAGAAAAAAAAACCAGAGAGAAATAGTAGTTAAAAGGAAGGATACTTTTCGACTTGGAAGGTGTGAATATATATATGTACCTATAGCATATACTATGTATGTACGTCCGCATATCCTTATGTAATACACGTAATAATGTATTATATTGCATAGATGGAACAAAAGTCAAAGTCACTCAAAAACCAATAGCTACACACACAGCATGTACAAAAGAGCGACAGATATATGTACAAGGTAAGCACCTAGGTACCTACCTACCTACCAGCAGTACCACCAGCACCACCAGCATCCCAACAAATCAAAACAAATGAAAATCCTAAAGTAACATGAGAAGGAAAATATCCAAATCAAATGTAAAACCAAAGCCATGTCGTGAGGCGAAGGTATATTATATAGTGGCAGTGCCAAAAGTTTTGAATTTGAGAAAGAAAATAAACGAGATGAGAGGAGAAAAAAAAGGACACAATCAAAAATCAACACAGAATAAAGTAGGTAGACTTGGATTCGAATTCATATTAGAAAACCATTAACTTTGTATGTGTGTGTGTGTGTGTAGAATTAAAATTATAAATTCAAATGAAGGTAGTTGTGTCTCTCACTCTCTCAGATTACATAG
>JAQFZE010004726.1:0-10940 GCA_034695245.1 Dicyrtomina saundersi | reverse complement strand
AAATAAATGCATCCCAAAGTAGTTAATTCGATTTCAATCTTGAAAACAATCCTCACACTGCCCCTGCTGTTAACTTGTCTGATGATTTAACGCTGAAGATGACCTAGGTATTGCAGTCATGGAAACTGATAACCTACCGGACAAGATGGATCACGGCCACGAGAAAAATAAAACCATCCACATTCCTGAAAATAATACTCGTGATCTTCCAATTCGTTACAATCCGTTCGTGTTAATTAACCGACTTACTTCAGCGGAAATCCAAGCTGCTTATTCTACTGATATAAATTATTCTGCAACTAATATTTCGAAATCTAACTCTGACCTACTCAAAGAAAATCCAGTCCAATGAAAGAAGACAATCATTGAAGCCCAAAAAAACAAGAGCAACAGTAGCGATTTGGATTTTTCGGTGGAGGATATCCCTCCCAGCACATTTGCAGGGACGCTTTCTGAATCTGAATTTAGTTTTGAACCTGATGCCGAAGACTTTTTTATTGAGCCTAAAATTGAAATAACTGTTTTGGACGATGACATCGACGTAGACCTGAACGTAAACGGAGCAGCGTGGGGAGAAAGTACTGCAACAACTTCCACTGCAGGAACTGAATAAGGAAGTGATGCTGCGTATGAGGAATTTCTGCTTCGCTACTCTCCATTTGTTCCCCTAAAACGTCTGACACCCCAGGAAATAGAAGATGCAGCAGCTGGAAAATTAAATTTAATAAATAATTCTTTACCTCCGAAAGGGAGGCAGCTGCAGGAAGAAAGAAATCAAGAGAAAGAAGACGAATGACGAATACATGGGAGACCTGGGCGCTTCTCATTTAAACAGTACTGATACTGGAAGCAGATTTCTCGACGAGCTCTACGAAGTGAATTTCAACGATGCTGGACACATTGTATTTAAACCTAACGTGGATCTGCAAAATGTGGACCCCCCTCTTAGCGAAACTTCCAAAGGGTGTTCCTTGTGTAAATTCGTGACTGACTCAAAGGTGAGTCTGAAGAACCACATGAAAATCCATTCGAAAGCCCTAATGTGTTCCCACGTGGACTGCTTTGCATCATTTGACATTCGACCTTTGCTTCAAAAGCATTACAACGTTTGGTATTCTCCCTCAAAGCCCTGTCGATGTTCTTATGCTGACTTCTACAAGGCATATAGATATCCGATTTTACTCAAGGAACATTATTTGGATCACTCAGGCGAACGGCCTTACCGATGCCCGCATGAAAACTGCTCTGCAGAATTTAAAACAAAACCAGGTGTGGAATACCATACCTCCACAGCTCATGCAGAGGAGCGTAGCTTCAAGTGTCCAAGAAAAGGATACTTAGGATCATTTTTTAATGTGCATGCACTCAATGCACATCTTAAGAAGCATCCTTTGAAACGTTATTCCTGCTCAATTCCACACTGTATCAAAAGATTTACTACTTGGACCGGTGCTCAGGGGCATATGAGGAAGGACTTTCACCCTGTGACCACTGCTTTGACGTATTTAGAAGTTCTTTAAATTCTTTGTTTGTCAGACGGGCGCGGGGGATTTGATTTAGATACTCATTTTTCCTCCTGTTTACTGTTTATAGACTTTTGACAATGCACTCATATATTCCGAGTCCATATTTCAGTTTTCAATTTCAGTTCATTTATGATTTGCTTTGTATATGTCATGTGTGTGCTTACATTCAATAAAATCCGTCTATTCAAGTACACAACAATAAAAATCTATAAAACCAATTTCTACCTAAATTCTGTCCTATGTCATTAGGTCGAATACACTTTGTACGAATGCACTTTGTCCGAAATTAATTGTTCGAAAAATTGTGCATTTTGTATGACAGCATTTTGTACGAATGCATTTTGTACAAATGCACTTTGTACGAATGCATTTTGTACAAAGGGTCTTCGACCGTAAGACGCGAGACTCTAAATTCATAGTGAAAAATTTATAAAACTCATAATTACAGACTGTTGAAGTTGAGATATTAAGTAAATTTCTGAGGCTTATTAGTAATTAATACGATTTAATCAGATCTGTATCTCCTGCTAAAGTTAATATTATTATGTTATTATTATTACTTTGACATCAAAAGAGTCAATATGTCGGGAGATAATAACAGGGCATGAGAGGAGGTAAAAGAAAATGGAAGAGAATTAATCAGTGCAAAATATTGTTTTAAAAGAAGGTTTATTGCGCAATGAATGCAGACACAAAAATGTATTCAAGAAATCATTCCAGCATCGTCACTTTCAGTTTACAGACTATAAATAAGCTGGTTGACAAAACTTGAATTAAGATTTCTATAATATTCGCGAAAAATAGAAATTGCCGTTTAAATTATTTTAATCGTATTTCTACTGTAGTTAATTTTCTGGCTCGAATTTAAAGTTCCTCTTTTTTAAGTAATGGCAAAAATAAAAATATAAAATATATATGTTCTCAATGAAATCCGAAACTATTAAAATGCCAACGAAGATATTTTGATATCGCTCACTCAGTACAAAACAACGATAATTACATAAGTCATAATATCAAATAATATTTCCTTTTTTATCAGAATTACTTCTGACGTAATTTCATTATAGTACATAATTCTTAAGTAATATTTTAAGGCTACATAGAAAGACCTTGTCGAAACAGGCAGCAGTTTAGTAGTTTCGTAGTAAATTTAAAAAAATTCGATTTTTTTAAAAGGCAGCAGCGCTATAATTCCATATTTTCTGCTGGATTTAAACACAAGAATTGTTTTATCTGCACAGGCATCTTCGAGAAATTCTTATAATTTTCTATAGCGTGTAATATTTTACTTTTGTATAACTGTAACATTTTTTTTTACAAACTGCGAATTCAAATGTTGAGGGAATTCACAGTACTTTATTGTGTGACAGTCGGAATTTTGGTTTATATTATATTCCGTTTAAGAAACACACGTTTAAAAAATCCAAACTTAACTCAACCACCACCCGGTATAAAAATTTCAACAGATTTAATTAGTTTACTAAACGTAAAAACGTTACATATTGTAACGAGTAAACGTTTGAATATACAGTCAAGTATTGCTTCTTCATAGTTTTATTTATATAAATTAAAAATACAGGACCATGGGGACTGCCCTTCTGGGGTCACCTCCTATTTTTTGGACAGAATCCTGGATTGGCATTTCTCATGTGGACCAAGATCTATGGGCCCATTTTCTTTGTTAAATTTGGTAGCAATCCGTAAGGATATTAATGACGATTTACAAAAAACAACACGCTTTTCTGTTGGTTGTTATTCGTTTTATTTAAGTTCATCTCTTTCGTTGCACGATGATTAAGAAGTTCGTTTATATACCAAACAACGTGTTTAATTCTTTTTTTTAGAGCTGTGGTTATAAATGGCATAAAAAATATTAAAGAAGCTTGTAATCTAGATGCTTTTGCAGGACGACATAATTTTCAAAATTTTGGCAAACCTAGTGAAGTGAAAGGTATTGGATTTTTTTAGTAACATATCGTCTGTGAAGAACCAAAATGACCCAAATCCAACTTAAGCTAGGATCAAATCGAGCTATGTCATAAAAACAAAATGAGACACATGCGTAGAATGTTAATTAATAATTTTTGAAAAGCGTGAAATGTTCTATTTACATTTTTTTTTAAAGTGTGAAATGTTTTATTTACATGTTTTTTGAAAAGTGCTAAATGTTCTATTTACTTGTTTTTGAAAAGTGTAAAATGTTTTTTTTACATGTTTTTAAAAAGGTGCAAAATGTATTAATTCCATGTTTTTGAAAAGCGTAAAATGTTCTATTTACATGTTTTTGAAAAGTCTAACATGTTCTAGTTAAATGATTTCAAGACATATTTCAATATTTTTGTAGATTCTATATTCTTTATATAAAATACTATAAAATTTATTATTTTACGCACATTATTGTTTCACTAGTAGTAGCTTATTTAAAGTTAACATAATTTATTACATTATAGAAAATATTCAAAACTATTATGTACTGTAGGAATTATTTTTACCGACGGACCTCGACAACTTGAGCAAAGAAAATTTTCAAAAAAGATTTTCAAAAATAGAGAAGACTTTACAAAATCTGAACTTGAGGTTCAGGTAGCTACCGAACTGTCAACATTCATACTGGGACTTGAAAATCGGCTCAAAAATTCTTCAAAACCAGAAAAGTTCACAATCCGTCACTTTTTTCTATTACCAGTTATAAATCCTCTGTGGATGTCTATTATGGGACACAGATTTAGTGAAGGTGATCCGAGGCTTAACAATTTAAGCCAAATTCTAGCCAAGTATGGGTATAATTAATTATGTAATACTTTATTAACCTAATTATTACTTACTAAAACACTATGTATGTTATCGCATGTGCACTATATATTGTGTGTGTTTTTTTTATTTACATTTTTTAAAGTATAACAGACACAAACAAAAACCTTATATGCCAAATGTCTTGGTATTTTCCATGGATTTCAAATGCTTTAAAATTCTTTCGAAAAAATGCTGTCTCAAATGCAATTCATACAGTTTACAATTTCATGGGTGAACTAATTGAGGAGTGTAAAGGAGATTATGTGACTGGTGAACCAAAGAATTTAACGCATGCGTACTTTGATCAGGTGTCGGAAACAACCAATTCAGAGTCAAGTTTCTTCGAAGGTTATTATTTTTGCTTATAATTTCAAAATACTATGTAAGTAAAGCCTTTCGACAATTTACATTGTTATTACACTAATTGTAAGTTGTAACGAAGGACGCTGCCTCTCTCAAAATTATGAAACATTTACAAAATTAAGATGCACACTAAACAATAATTTTGGCATATAGGGCAAGAACAACGTTACACAACTGGCGATATATTCATGGCATCAGTTGACACTACAAATACCACTATGGACTGGCTTCTTCTTTTCCTGACAAGGACACCTAATGCACAACGTAAACTCCAATCAGAAATTGATGACGTCATTGGTTTCCAAGACAAACAAAATGGAGAGCCTCGAACGCCATCAGTTTTGGACCGAGTCAAAATGCCATACACTGAAGCTATCATAAAAAAGACTTTACGAATGTCATCCATCGCTCCTTTATCAATACTTCGCAGAGCTATTCACGATGTACATTTCCATGGGTACAAAATTTTAAAGAATACAATGATTGTTCCAAATCTGTATGGAGCTCACCATAATCCTGAAATTTGGTCAGAACCGGACTTATTTAAACCTGAAAGATTTCTTATGGGCGTAGAAGAAGGTGGAGGGCAAAGAAACGCTGGCGCAATTTCGCCGTTTAATTCAGGTAAAAGATCGTGTATTGGGGAAGGCTTTGCCCAGGATCACCTATTTCTTCTAACAACGCATTTCTTTCAAAAATTTACTGTTTCATCCAATGCTAAAATACCTTCACTTGATTCCGTTTTTGGACTCGTGGTTGCACCACATCCGTTTGAGTTGCTTATTAGTAAGCGGCATATGAGCGAGAAGTAATAAAAAAAATAGTCACTTGCCATAAAAAAGACATGAGCTCATATTGTGCGTCTGATATGTGTATGACAATGAAAAATGTATTTTATGATTCTAAAATAACAGGTTTCGACACTAACAATAAGGAATTGGTATTGGTACTACAAATAAAATAAAGTACAAGGCTTACTGACTATAGTCTTGAATAAAGTGCAATACTCTAGTTGTCCGCTTTGCCTCATGAATGAGATTTTAAATGTTTGAAGCAACTTTTTAAATTTTATATGCTTGATTGCAGCTTGGTAAGTACATTTAAATGGGAAGGAGTCAGAATGAACAATTTGGTGATTGTACAGAGCCCATTCATGTATCAAGGATTAATCACAGTCTGCCACTTGACGATTAAATAATCCACAGCCTGTAAAGCGTTTTAAATGATGTGTTAAAGCTTCTTCCACTTTAAACGATCTGAGACAGTTGGGCTCTGGGCATTTAAAAAGGTTGAGTCACTACGTGTCATGCACATAAGTATATGGGGCATAGATGGTGAGGGATCGTACATAAATGGCGTCATTCAAATATCATTATTTTAAGTTTAAATATTTCAGTAGTGTAACCATTTCTTAAACAGATGTCATGTGTGTGATGTTAATAGTCTCTAGCTCTCATACCGCTTAAACTTGTACCAGTACTTTTCGCTTTCGCATCCGTAGCATTCGTATCGATGCCACTCGTAGCGGCACTATTCATTTCAAATAATCATAACATATTTAACATATTTTAACATTTCCACACGTCAAGTATTCTGTGTTCAAATTAGTTATCCTTGCTTCAAATGGTGAGCAGCTGAGCAGAGAGGGAAGAACACGCACAAAAAGATTTCACCCAAAATGCAAATGCAAGTGCAGTCTCTTGAATCTCTCAAATCTCTGACCATGCCCGTCTCCTGAGTCTCGAAATCGAAATTCAAAGTCATTTTTTGAAAATATCTGTCACCTGTTGTTAGTGGAATCAAATGCAGCTACTGGGCTAGATCAGCTGGTTGACTAATACAGAATCTAAATCATACGAATTTATTAAGTAAATCAAATCCAACTCAAATTTTGTCTGACTCTATATATAATTTTTAACATTGACCGTCAACCGTTAGCCGTACAACCGTATTTACCAGTTGCCGGTCACCGGTTTTTCATAAACAGAAACTTTTTATTATCTGTTGCATATTGACTTCAGTATTATTTAATTAATGAGTAGGCCACCAATACGGCATTGTTGCATCGGACTGGGGACTCTAATCTCAAAGTTGATACTAATGCTATTCATTTAAGCTTGTGTAATTCCTCTTACAAAATGTGCCCAACTGGAATCATCGTATTGTTCGCGTGTAAATCATGCAGTGCCTCATTTGAAAGTGTTCCTAATTTCATTGAGCATAAAAGACTGAATCACTTTGTGGAATTTCAAAATACAGCAATTATCGTGTTTGAGGAAAAACCTGGAAAACCCTGTGATCAGGCTCTTCATGAACAGTTACGGTAAAGCTACAAAAATAATGGCATACTTAACTTTAATTTTAAATGTTAGGTAGTTTATATTCTTATTGATTGCCGTATAATTAGAAGCGTTTAAATTTTGCTGGCGGGGTTGACTTTTCAATTTTAGCAGAACTAATTCTGCCAAACTACCACATTTGCTGTTATCTAAGTTCCGTGCACGGCATTGGTAGTTATAGCCCTATTACTAGCTAAATGTTTTACCGATTTCAGGGTAGCATTGTTTTAGCAGTTGGCAGTGTCCGCACTATTATAGGACGGCCTATAGTGACTACAATTAAAAGTAAAAGCTAAATGTGACATAGCAAAATCGCCAATATATTTTTACATGTATAGTTAGTATTCCTATTCAATAAGCTACATTACAAAATTGTAATTATTTAACAAAGAAATTGTTTATTTTAGCATCCAACGCAAAGGTTCAAAATTTGGGGCTCTCAA
The DNA here is from genome assembly GCA_034695245.1 of Dicyrtomina saundersi. Lineage (NCBI taxonomy): Eukaryota > Metazoa > Arthropoda > Collembola > Symphypleona > Dicyrtomidae > Dicyrtomina > Dicyrtomina saundersi. The sequence continues at coordinate 3,476 of JAQFZE010004726.1, read as the reverse complement.
AATAAATGCAAATATCCCATTTGTATCACTATTGCAGCCAAACATCAATGATTCTCATCATAACCAACACAATGAGAAAGAAAATTTGTTTGAAGAAGATCTGGAACGGGGCCGCCCATCAAGATCAAACCTTGATTTAGAATTAAACGCATCCCAAAGTACTGAATTCGATTCCAGTCTTGAAAACAATCCTCACACCACCCCTGTTAACTTGTCTGACCTTTCCAACACTGACGATGAACTCGATATTGAAGTTATGGAAACTGATACCCTACCGGAGAAGATAGATCAAGGCCACGAGAGAAATGCAACTATGCACATTCCTGAAAATAATACTAATGATATTCCAATCCGTTACAATCCGTTCGTGTTCATCAAACGCCTTACTTCAGCGGAAATCGAAGATGCTAATTCTACTGCCATCAATTATTTTGTAACTTATATTACAAAATCTAACTCCGACGTGTTCGAAATAAATCCCAACCTCTAAACGAAGGTAAACATTGAAGCCCACAAAAACAGCAGCAACAGTAGCGATTTCGATTTTGCAGTGGGGGACAACAGACCCAGCACCTTTGGGGGGACGCTTTCTGAATGTGAATCAATTTTTGATCCTGATACTGATGAATTTTTCATTGAGCCTAAAATTGAAATAACTGTTTTGGACGATCACATCGACGTTGACCTGAACGTAAACGGAGCAGCGTGGGGAGAAATTACTGCTACAACTTCTACTGCAGGAACTGGACCAGGAAATGATGCTGCGTACGAGGAATTTTTGCTTCGCTATTCTCCGTTTGTTCCACTGAAACGTCTGACACCCAAGGAAATAGACAATGCAGCAGCTGGAAAATTGGATTTATTAAATAATTCTTTACCTCCGATCGGGAGACAGCTGCAGGCAGACAGAAATCAAGAAGAAGAAGACGATGACGAATACATGGGAGACCCAGGCGCCTCTCTTTTAAACAGTACTGATACTGGAAGCAGATTTCTCGACGAACTCTACGAAATGAATTTCAACGATGCTGGACACATCGTATCTAAACCTAACGTGGATCTTCAAAATGTGAACCCCCCTCTTAGCGAAACTTCCAAAGGGTGTTCCTTGTGTAAATTCGTGGCCGACTCAAAGGTCAGTCTTAAGAACCACATGAAAAACCATTCGAAACCCTTAATGTGTTCACACGTCGACTGCTTTGCTTCATTCGACACTCGGCCTTCGCTTCAACAGCATTACAGCGTTTGGCATTCTCCCTCCAAGCCATATCGATGTTTTTATGCTGACTGTTACAAAGCATATGAATCCTCGGCTAACCTTAAAGTACACTCTCTGGATCATTCAGGCGAAAGGCCTTTCCGATGCACACATGGAATCTGCTCTGCCGAATTTAAAACTAAATACCTTCTTTTGCGTCATACCCATAAAGCTCATGGAAAGGGGCGCTCCTTTAAATGCCCAAGAAATGGATGCTTAGGGTCATTTCCATATATGTTTCAACTAAGGGAACACCTTAGGAAAGGGAAGCATCAGGTCTGCTAAAAGCTATATATATATTTCACATTGAAAATAAATATTTCGTTCTTTGTTCGATTCTGAGTCGCATATGATGAAGGACTTTAACTCTTGGATCGCTGCGCTGCTTTGACCTCTCCATGAATTACCTAGTTAAAAATGACTGCCATACGTCCGTAGTGGTGTAATAATTTTTCCGCCGCCTGTTGAATAAAAATATCATAAAAAAATATAACAAGTACCAGAGATTTTTGTGGAAAACCGGAGAGACTAAAATTGTTCATTAAACACACACTTGACCTTCAACGTCATAAAGAGACAGAATACTACTACTCACAAAATTATTGACTTTGCTTTATATTGAGTTCAATTCAAATTAAAATAGCAGCTAATTATTGTTGAGATTACTGTACACAGAAATATTGGTTCGTTGTGTAGGGGAAACGTGGACGTTTTGTAAATAATTTTAAATTGTGATCGTAAACAACTATATAAACTAAGTTGATTTTAACGGGAATTACGGTTACGGTCTGAATGGTAAATACATGTTAAAAAGTGGACTATTAGAATTGAAATTTTTTAATACGTAAAATAAATTAATCTGTTTATGATATTAATATACTTACTTTGGTGGTTAGTTGATGTTGATAGTAGTTAGTTGATAGTTGATGGTGATGGTAGTTGAAGGTAGGTAAGGGTCAGTTGACAGGAGATATCAGGTAAGGTTGTAGCTGCCTGACGGAAGTGACTCTGGCTGAAGCGCGGCTGCCGCTACAACATGAAAAAAAAAAATTTTTAATTAGCTTGTCATTGCCATTCATTTCAATATAATAGTACTTTAGAGCATCAAATATCCAGAAATAAGTACTGACGAACAGCTCTTAAAATTAAACGTGACGCGGAAAGACATTGTTATCGCATATTCTCTATCCTTATACCTACGTAAATATGTAATCAAATCAACAATAATGTGAATCAACAATAATGTAAATGAATATGTTTTTGTATTTTCGACGAAGCAGGACAAAAAAAGCAAAACACTTGGTAATTACTAATTACTACGCTGCTTTCGTTGTCCAAAAATCGAAAAATGGTTCTCATTCTACAACAGTATCAGTAAATGACAGCTGTGCAGTTTCGAGCATTATATATTAGTCAGTCAGTCAGTGGTTTTCTGGGTTTTAATTTAAAAAAGATTGAAAAACTTGAAATATTTCTTAAATTTTAATAGCGGCCATACAACATACTACATAGTGTGGGTAGTTGTGCAATCTTAAGCTTAACTACGTCCATGGCAGAATTTTTACAAAGCGGCATGGCTTTATGGTGGCTGCCTGCCAAAGACGTAACCAAGTTCAAAATTACACTACGATCAAATCTAACACTAAATCAAAAATATATAAAAAAGAATCGGATAAAAGATACGAAATAAAAAGAAATAAAAAACTATAATTAATTTGGGTATCTGAATCTGAAGGAGAGATTCAAGACTGAACGGTACTTCAATGGTGGCGGTTGTTTAATTATTACCAGGGCCAGCGTCTTAACTTTTGAGATGTGAGATTTGAGAATTGAGAGTAATTTAGACAGTAGACAAAAAAAGAAGGAGGGTGGAATGGGTGACTTTATTTAAAATGTGAATCTGGAATCTAAAAAATATTAAATTAGTCATTTGGGACATTCAAGTTCTGTAGCGTAGGAATTAACAAAATGACGTACAAAAAACTCAGAAAATGCTACACTTTGACTATACAACTGAACTGGAGGCTGGAGGTGCGCTGTTTTTATTGACTTTGATTGTATCTTTTTTAGTTTTGTCTAAAATTTAGAAAACGGGATAATTCATTAGATTTGAACATTAAATACGTTTTTAATTAAGCGGGGAATAGTGTGAAAAAAATGTATTGTAAATGGGGAAGTAGCACAGAAATATTAGAAATATTATTAGAAAATTTAAAAA
>JAQFZE010004725.1:0-10941 GCA_034695245.1 Dicyrtomina saundersi | reverse complement strand
TATATTATAAGTTAAGAAGTTAAAGTTCAGTCGCCATCGACGGACACTCCTGAGGTAAGGTTTAAACTGTAATTAGTAAAGGGTGTTTAGAGCAATTAAGGTCGGTAGTAAGAAACGTGATAGACTAATTTTTTAGTGTGGTTAATTGTAATGGAAGTTAATAGAAGCATAATGGAGACATGGAGAAGCGGAGAATATAGTGTACATACATGTGGAATGTTGCATTCACATACGTAACATACAAAGGGAGCTTGCAATAATAACTTTGGGCATTGTAGGGGGGAGGGGTCCAGCTGCCCCATCCTTTTACATGTGCGTACATACCAAATATAATTACGCAGAGGGGGAGGGGGGGGGGCCAAAACAGATTTTTACATAACGTTATTGTTGCAAGCTCCCTTGAAGCAGCTTTATTAGCGTTCTATTAAATGGTGTGCTATATCCAGTATCATAGAGTTATGTTCGCAATTTTTATTTTTGACCTTTCCGTGCCCTTCTGTTCTGCGTCTCATCCAAGTATTGAGTATTGTACAGCATTGAACATGACTTAGACAGAATCTGTATTTTCAGGATTTGACCGTTTATGCTTACTTAGAAGTTGATTAGGAAAACAAGTGAGAATGAGAAGCGTGCAGATAAAATATTGAAATTTGTTGTAAAAAATGTTTTGAGCCCTATGTATGTCATGTTTTGTATGTATACGTATGTAGGTACGTTATATGATACCGACATTATACCGAGTCAGTCGGTTGATCAGGGATGTTGGGTGTCCAGTCAGATATCCACGTATCCACCTAGCTTTTTTTATTTATGCGTGTTCTGCGGACAGAATAGAAAAACTTATGAATTATTTTTATTAGTTTTTAATAAACTGTTAAGAACTAGGTTTTACTCTCAAAAATGTGGGGTAGTATCAGGTAGAAATGGGAAGATCGGAAAGTAGTAATACCTATATAGATTCAGTCAAGACAGTTATCATTCATCATTTATATTTCATTCTTGTCTTCCTTTTGCGAAATAAGATCATGCCTGAAGAGTATATTTCTTCAGAATAAACGACTAAATTTGAGTAAGTAGTAATGTAATGATCAGATATCACGGTAACTTCAATTTGATACTCTAAGTAAAAACCGTTACTTACGCGATAACATCTATATTTTAATAAAGTTAAGTACCTGGTTGTGATTGAGAAGTTGTTAATTTTAAACAATTTTTAAAACTTTCCTGTTTTAATTTTAGAATATTAAAGAAATCACCAAAATAGCTTTTCACGGTTCCATGAGTGGTCGTGTAGCTCGCGTTTCACTCGAAACTCTGGAGAAGGAAGCCTCTAAGGGGAAGATGGGAAGAAAAAGAAGTCGTTCTCGTTCATCCTCAGCGAGTAGGAATCGTCGCCAACACAGTCATAGTCATAGTAAAAGTAAGAAAAGTCGTAGTAGTAAACGGTCAAGATCGCGGGATCGAGATAGGGAGCGTGATAGAAAGTCATCAAGAAGGAATAAAGACTCTAGAAACTCTCGTGCTAGAACGTAAGTATAATTATCCTAATAACGAAATCCATGCCGTTTATTTTGAGATGAAGAAATTATGCCAGCCTGGTAAGTTTTAAATGTATTGTTAATGTTTTCAGACGATCCAAAAGCAGTTCTAGCAGTAGTAGTGGTTCATCAGGTTCAAGAAGTAGAAGTCGGAATAATCGACCCACTAAAGAGATCGAAAGATTAGCCGAGCTTGAGCGCCAAAGGTGATGTTTATTATTGTTTATATTGTTGTCCTGTTGAGTTCATTCATTAGTCATATTATTGCATTTGATTTTGTGATGTAGGACTTAACTGCATTTTGTGTAATTTGTAAGCGTTAAAGGTAATAAAGTACTAATGATTGTAACTTTAGACGGCAGAAAGAATTGGAAGCTAAATTAGTCGAAGAAGAGACTGCAAAAAGGATCGAAGAGTTAGTAGCCCAAAGGGTACAGGAAGAGCTGGAACGACGGAAAGATGAGATAGAAAAAGAAGTTTTACGTCGAGTTGAAGAGGCTAAAGAGGCGATGGAGAAGGCAATGATGGAAGACCTTCAACGAAAAAAAGCGGCTCAGTTGGAGGAAGAAAGGAGACGAGAGGTAGCTACTACTTCTACTAAAACTCTTGTGCTTTATATCCTCTCATACCTGGATGGACTTGACGAATATAATTATGGTGTTTTATTGCTGAGCCTTGACAGCTTCCAAAAATTTCCTTGAAAAATGTTTACTCCGTTTTTTTTAGTAATTTTAGCTCTGCTCCAATTTCCTGAAATTTTCCTATATATTTAGCAATTTATGTATCTAACCGTGATTAATTTAATGTTTCCGGAGGTTAAACGGCGCTACGTCTTGATATTTACAGGGTTAAACGATCCAGTGTATTTTTTATAGAGAACATTTTTAATTGAACTGACTGTGATAATTGTAGAATCTATTTCCTTTAGGCATTTATTTTAGTAGGGCAGGTCAATAGTACGCTGCACCGATACCAAAGAAATTGTAAGTATCGAAGCGCAGTTTCATTGATTTGAATTTTTAACTAAAATAAATTGTCAATTTGAATTTATTTATAAGTCATTTAGTTTTGAATCGAAATTCACGTGTTTCTCACAGTGATTTTTTTCATTTTGAATTTTAAAGATTTTGATGAGAATATGTAGAAGTTTATTATAATTGTTGTTTAATTACGAAATTCGAAATCGGTTTTGAGTAAGCTGGACTTGGGTAGAATTTTGTTGCCGTATTTAAATGCAAACCTACGGAAATTTTAATGGAGCAGAGCCATGTAATTATAACGATTCAGATACAAATTCCAATTCTGTCATTTTTTGAAGTTTTTGAACACTATAAATGTATGATAGAATGCATTGCATGATTCCACTTTCAAGTCCAGCTTAATCAGTTCCCTTCATAATCCCTCTTAATTTATGAATTAACATGAATTTAAAGGCACTCGTGTATATATTTTTCTTGGAATCGCATTTAATTATGTCTACCAGTGATAAGTGTATGTATTATAGCAATCAACATTAGGTGCCTGAATTCGCGTTGATTAAGCACACACCGTCCTACTTTTTTTAGTACACATTATTGACTTAATCAATGCATTTCAAGTTTGACAAAACTGTATTACTAATAGACTTGACAGCGAGAATTATACTCAATTAATTTTTTCACGTTAGTTAACCTGCTGTAGCTGACGGACGGATAATGTAAGAAGTCATTAATGGATAGTGTGGTTCTGAAATAATTGTTTATATTCATGTATGTCAGCCTTCATTCTTCCTTGTAGTGATAGAAATGGTTATGTTAAAGTCTTTGTAACGATACGATGGGTGGAAATTGTTATGATGAGTACCTTAATAGTACATACGTTATTGTGATTATTTGACGAGACTTTTAATTAGTTAAGGCAGCTAGAAATCCAACAAAGGATATTTTTGTGTGTATAAGAGAATGCTAGAGTTGACGTACATGGAAAGCACATGAGGGATTCCAAACAGTTGAATAAAGAGGAGATTTTTGTATTGCTAAAAATAATTATGGTAAGTGTTTTGGGGATGTGGATGAGTTGATGTGAGGTCGAAATTGCGCACCTCTGCGAGTCAAAATCAAATGAATGAGAACATCGGAAGAAAATCATGAAACGATCGCATCTGAATGGTGACACACAGGTAGTTTTTCTATGTATTCCAAAAAAAAAATTCATATTATCCTCTTATCTGCTCTGAGATTTGTAGCCAACTCAAGCACGGAGTCCACCAAGCTCTCCTTCTCTGCCACTCTTGTTGTTGCTGGTGTCCTCGGATTATTGTTTGGATGCAACATAAATATCACCCAAACTCCTCAACGACACCTGTTTTTCTTGTCCCATAATCTTTTTTTTTCTATAATCCCCTCAGCTCTCTGGATTTCCTATTTGACCCATATGTGGATGTTACATGTTATCTAATAATCATCTTGTATTTGAAAAGTTTGCATCCTTGCGTCCGAGTCCTGTTAAATTAATTCATATTACTTGAATTAATTGGGCGCAGGACGAACGTCTTCTTATAAGCATAATTAATTGTTGATCTTCTAGATGTTAGTTTGGAGATGAGGTGAAAATATTTTTGTCATTCTGTCATTACAGTTTTTTGTTGTAATACTAACTCTTCCGTTCTTTTAGGAGGAAGAGCGACTCAAACGGGAGGAGCTGGAGCGGATCATGGAGGAAAATAATAGGAAAATTGAAGAAGCTCAGAGGAAATTGGTACGTTTAAACTGTTTTGTAGATGCCGGAATTCCGGTGGTAGTAGCCTGCTGTTACATGTGGTGTATGTTTCTTGCTCATTGATCTTTAACACTTCTAAAAAAAATTCCAGGCGGAAGATCGCCTCGCCATGGTTGAGGAACAAAGAAAAATCGATGAGGAGCGGCAAAGGTTAAAACGTGATCAGGAAAAACGAATGAAAGAAGAACAGAAAAAGATTTTAGGAAAAAACAATTCCCGGCCGCGGTTGTCATTTACATTAAAAACTTTACCCGAATAGTTAATTATGAAATAATCGTCTCTTTACCCCACCCTGCCCCTCCCACTTCGAGTATACCTGTGCAATCTTATCAAGAAGACTACCCCACCAGTGTGACCCAGCCGTGCAGTGTACCCCCTCCCCCATCCCGCAGACTGATTATATGTGGTTACGAAGTACGTGATTTTCCGAACGAAGCAGTTAATTTTGGGAAATGACAACCGTCGTGTTTGTGTTTGTCAACTCGTCTTTTGTGAAGCGAAGTCAATTTTTATTTCGGTGCAGTTTTTCTCCTCATCACGAATCTTTAACTATTATAGCCGGATTATGTATTGAACATGAACATCATGAAACATAATGATTACTATTTTATTTTGTTGTAATAACTTTAATTCGCGAAAGTAAGGTAAGACCAATTTGTTATAATTATTATCTACATTTTAGAACTTAAATATGAATTAAATATATTTCGTAATATATTATATGCGTTAATTGTTTCTGTTATTGCTAATTTCATCGTGGATTTTTACATTTCCACTAACAACTTAATAGTGTTGGTCTACATGTTTATAATAAACTACATTCAGTAGCACCAGCTTTTCTTTTCTGTCATAAAGTTTAAAATCATTAAAACTAAACGTGTACATTGAGAAATCAGACATTTTACAATTTATTATTCAGGTTATATACATACAAGCAATGTTACAATCTTGAATCTATTATTTAAATTTTAAGTAACTCATACTCAGCATAGGAAGTTGTCTATACTTATTTTATGTTGACTGAACTAGTTGGCAAAAATGGCAACAGAAAAAAAGGTTTAAAACTGGTTCGGAATGAAGATGCTTCTACAACAACAACAACAACAAAATATCGGCTCTGAATGCGGAACTGCATTTCCTGCCTCTACATCTATGGTGGTTGACTATTATGTATTTAGTTATTATTTTTAAAATTGTCTTACATTAAATTCAAGAATTGATGTAAGGATAAATATTGTGTTCTATTATAATATTATGTACTTAAGTACGTATAGCTACAAATTGTAGATTTGCAGATTTGTAATGTGTGTTAAAATATTGGTAACGGTAGCACAGTCGAGTATCAGCTGCCAAGTATCAATGAAAACCTTTATAACCTAATTATGAAATCGGCAGCACGAATATTAAGTGAAATGCTAATAAATTTAAATGTTAAACAACATGAATCTGGTAAAACTAGAAATACCAGTCAACACTTTGTTAACATGTACCATAGAACTTATTTGTAGAGTAATAATAAATAGAAAAAAAAACTATAGATAGCTTAATTTTTCTAATAACTATTCTATAAATGGGTTGATTTTGAATTTTAAATGGCATGCTGTCAATAAAGCACTTACAATTTAAAATTTGTGTTACTGAATTTTTTTACAATTTTGTGCGCATTATTTATTTAAATTATTATATAAATGCACTTCCATACTAGCGCATAATTAATTTAGCATCCGTAATCACAATCGTCTACAATTAAGTGATTGATACCTACCGTCAACCGTCTACCGAATTAAGATTCGAAGGTTCTTTACTTTGAAGCAGACTTTTTCTTCATCCAGTTTCGAGTGTCAACTTTAATTTAATTTTTGAACTTTTTTTTTGGTTTTTATAAATAAATGCATTTACTTTCTCTCTCTATATATTGTTGCTACAAGTTATGGCACTGCTACTGAAAAGTATTGCTAGAAATAATTATTAAATAGGTTTCGTTTATTGTATTATTTTAACTTCAAAGGTTTGCAATGATTTAATTATTAAGGAGCACCGCGAGCGTGACTTCCAAACTAATTCCTGTAGTTAAAGTTGTTGATTTATAAAATTTGCGTACGTTCCTTTACTCCGTGAGATTATGATTATATTATTACTAGCATACAGGCGAGACAGGCATATAAACCGATGTCTCCAATCTTGACAGTGTTAGAGTATAAGCTTCTTGGGCTCGCTATAATTTTTATTGCTATGTGATTCAGTGGAAATATTTCCAGGGTCATATAATAATTACATTTCCGAGTATTACTTCCTGCAAGGAAGGGACAAAGGGATTTAGGAATATCAAAGAAATATCGTGGTCGAATTACATTTCCGAGGAGGTTAATTTGATATATATTGTGCCTTTTCCGTTACTGTTACTATGTAAGCTCAGTGTATAAGTATTGTAAGTCACGTAATTTCATGCTAAACCATCAAAACAGAACAACAACGACAAAAACTTAAAACAGAAAATTCCTATAGATATTATTTTAGAACATTAAATAGGTATGTATATGCTTAGGTAAAATATGCTTAAGCCCCTTGTTTTAGAGTTTTAGCACGGTTTGAAATTAGGTCATGTATAATAAAAATCAAACCTTGCTTTCCAAATTTTAAAATCCACTATATCCAAATACCGAGTTGGTAATAAGTTAATAAGTTCACAATGTATTGCTTACGTACTCCTCTCCTCTACACTTGCAAAAGCAGCATTATGCTTGAAAAAGCAGTAGATATCGTTTGAATCAAACTAGTACAAATTAGAAAATTAAGTTTTTTCAGAGCATCAATTGAATTTTTCAAGCTAGTAACTAAAATTCGATTAAGGTCAAAAAACTGTACATACATTTATTGAATCATCAGCTATTCAAAACTTACAACAATACAAACTGTGTCCACTTTGTGCAATTGTGGCTTAAAACTAAGGAGGGCTTACATGTAGGCACTCAACTAACATAATAAATAAAATTCCCGCTCACACTTTTGTTTTAATTCCTAATTATAAAAATTCCTACCTTTAAATTTGATGCAAGCAATAACAAAACGCTTCATTTCATTAAAATGTATTCTCTGCCCAGAGCTCGAGAGAGAAAAATGGGAACGCACATAATTACCATTTTTGTACATTTCGGTTAAAATCTCAACTTACATATTTACTCACACATATTTTTGACTGAACAAAAGACCCAATGTTTTATTTTTTTTTTAAAACCAATTCTTTGCACAAAATAATTTTTCACAGTTCACAGCTAGTGGAGTCCATAGGCTTCAGCGTAAATCGATCCCAGTGCTGGCCTGGCGACAGTGGCGACATTCAGTCCAACACGGTACGTAGTAAGACATTTTACAAAACCACACATGCGCCCCAACGACAACTGGGAAACGACATTACGTCTAATAACATTTACGTCCACGACGATACGTCCTCACGAGGGAGGCGTCAGAGGTGATCCCGCCGAATCGGCTCGATATATTTTTTTTGAAAAGAGCATGTGAAAAAAAGTAGAATTGCTTAAGAACATGATGCGAATGGGCATTTTGACTCGCTAGTTCAGATTTTTAAAAGTATAAATTAGCTAATGTTAATTAAACGGGCGCCATATTTAGTTGACCAGAAAATGAATTTTCAATTCTTTGGCACCCTGTAGCTCTTATAATTTTCGTCCGATTTTTTAAAAAATTTGAATTTTCAAAAACCCAGAAATTACTTTTTAAATAATGTTCTGCGAATTAAAGAACTACACTATTTTTTCAATTTTTATTTTTTTCAATCTCATTTTTTATTAATTTTAATTGTTAATTCAGTTATAGTAATAAATTATATACTGACACAATTCAGTGTTTTTCCTTACGATAACCATATTTATTTTCATTTTATGACTCCGCTGTCATTAGATAAAACGGAAATAATTTAATATGATGGCTTTTCATATTCAGTGTTGTAAATAATTTTGCAATAAGTAAATTAGACGTAATTGTTTCAGACTGATTGTCAGTCGACAATATGTTAAACATCGAAAATTGGTCTATAAAATTAGGCCTCAAAAATAATGTTTTTTCCAAATGTTTTCAAAATTAGGAAAATTTTTGAATTTTGCAAAATCCTGAAATTACTTTTTAGAAAAGAGTCTTAACATTAGAAAACATCAAATTTTATCAAAATCGGATGAGAACTGTAGAAGTTTCAGGGCGGCAAAATATTTAAATTTGAATTTTTTTAAACTTTGGCGGGCTACTGTGACAAACAACGCAAAATGCAATCGAGTTACTTTGGATCTCCACTATGTAAAAGTAGCCTGATTTTTCTAGACATGACTTTTTGAAATTGGCGAGTACCATGTAAAACCATTCTCTTGTTAGACGTATTGACGTTTTCCAGTTGTCGTTGGGGTGCATGTGTGGTTTTGTGAAATGTCGTGCTACGTGTTGGACTAAATATTTACTGGTTATTGGTATTTATTTACATTTGCTGTAGTGCCCAACACCCAATTTCAAAAGATATTCAGCCAAAGAGATGCATAATTTTTCGAAAACGAATGTTGTTATTACAGAATACTATTGGCAGATGAAGATACAAGGGGCTAATTAACAGTTTCCTTCGTTACAAAAGCTGTTTCTCACTACGAATACGGTTTGTGGGACGTTTTGATTAGGTGAGACTTATTTTCCCAACGCGACACCAAATTGTTAGGGCTAAAGTCATAGGCAATGGATAAGTTTGCTTGCCATTGCATTAGTTAATAGTTAATATAAGTACTGACTAGCCAGTACTAATTCAGTAATGTATACAATGAGATCAGCCAGTTTGTCCAACAATGGTAATATTTTTTTAAAAGATACTGATACTATATGTCCGTATTCAGAAGTTTATCCAACACAGGACTACTACAATGTCGGGTACACCCAGTAGAGGTACTAGTTGTAAGTATTATAATTATTATAATAGGTATTTATTAGTATTATTAGGATCAATAGAAAGCATTTCCAGCATATAATATGTTTACTACAGGTACTATTACAATTTGATACGGAAGTATGTCTAGCACAGCGGAAGTATTAAACATTATTATAAATATTGCTTATACGTAGGAGCCATTGCATTGGTTAATATAGGACTGACTAGTGAGTACTAATGCAGTAATGTTATACAATGAGATCAGCCAGTTCGTCCAACAAAGGTAATATTTTTTTAATAGATACTGATACTATATATCAGTATTTACAAGTTTATCCAACAGAGGACTACTAAAATTCTACAATGTTATGGGTACACCCATCAGAGGTACCAATTGTAAGTATTATTATAATTAAAAGGTATTTATTAGTATTAGTATTATTAGGACCAATAGAAAGCATTTCCAGCACATAGGTTTACTACAGGTACTATTACAAATTTGGTACGGAAGTTTTTATCTAGCACAGCGGAAGTATTACACATTATTATAATTAGTTATACGTAGGAGCCATTATTGGTTAATATTTAATATATTTCTTTTAATAGATACTGATACTACATGTTAGTATTTACAAGTTTATCCAATATCGGACTACTACAATGTTGCGTACACCCAGCAGAGGTATTAATTGTAAGTATTATTATAAAAGGTATTTATTAGTATTATTAGGACCAATAGAAAGCATTTCCAGCATATAGGTTTACTACAGGTACTATTACAATTTGGTACGGAAGTTTTTATCTAGCACAGCGGAAATATTACACATTATTATACTTGTAGGAGCCATTGCATTGGTTAATATAGGTAAGTACTGACTAGTGAGTACTAATGAAGTTATGTTATATGTTGAGTACACCCAGCAGAGGTACTAATTGTAAGTATTGTTATAATTAGGTATTTATTAGTATTATTAGGACCAATAGAAAGCATTTCCAGCATATAATAAGTTTACTACAGGTACTATTACAATTTGGTACGGAAGTTTATCTAGCCCAGCGGAAGTATTACACATTATTATACTTATACGTAGGAAGTAGGAAGTTTGTCTTGAACTTGATCCACAGGTACTAGATGAATACATATAATGCATAATATATTGTAATTGTATGCGATAACTGTAACACTATAAGAACAAAGATGGTAGCAAGCCAGGTTGCTGCTAACCACCGGGACGTACAAGGTTGGCGCAGTAAAATAAATGCGATGTACTTACGCAAGTACTTTTAAATAGGACTGAATACTCAATCATGGCAAGATAGCAAAAATGGAAGATATCTGTTATTAATGCGCATAATTTACCAACCTCTTGAAATACTGCAACTGCACGAAACCAAACCGTGCGCCATTTTGAAGCTCTTCGCAAGTACATTACGGTTCAAACCAAAAATAAAAAACAAACTAAGCTATGATGTCATTTTTGGGGTTTTCAAAAAATTTCAAAACTCATTACATTTAGAGCTAAAAGACTTCAGTAACTAAATTCTACCAGCCATTACCATTAAAATGGTAGCATGTTGGTACGCTCCTCCTCATCACATTGGTACCGTAACAATATTCGCACCCAAAAAAATGCTGCCAAGTTAAATGCACATGGTAAACGATAGGATACAAGGACTCACCAGAGATTTGAGGAAAACTAAATGTAGATTACTTCTTCCTTTTTAAGA
>JAQFZE010004724.1:0-10942 GCA_034695245.1 Dicyrtomina saundersi | reverse complement strand
GAACAATAGAGAAAGTTTACTATAACTAGTATAACATCACATGGATGTATAATTTATCTGGTCTCGTGTGCAGGGTGTAGGCAGTTGTGTGTGTATATTATTAATATTATGCATACACAGATCTCCTAATAAATGACTTGAGGCTTGAGGCCGTCATTGTTGTCTTGTTGTGTTCTGTGCACACTGAACAAAAGGCGAGAATATTGCTTGGTATATATATATATATGAATGTAGGTAGATACAGTATAAGTAAATAGCCATACGGTATGAAAGTAGACACCAGGACTGTAGACTTCACCACTTGTACATAATAAACTGCATGGATACACGACAATGAAAATTATTGTGAAATGAACCAATACAAAACCAATCAATGTTGTTGTTGTTCGCTCACTCACTCTTTATAGTTTTCGTTTTGGCTTTTATGCCTTCAACTTGGCATGCATAGCAGGAACCAACAAGGAAGGGAAATAAGATAAATAGTGAATAAGAGCAGGATGGAAATGGGAAAGATCATATTATATTAAAGAATAAGATCTTCCATATCCATGTCCATACTGGTAGTTTTGTGTTGTAGTTTGAGACTTGATTTTGATGATGATGGCTTTAAGAGCCGTTGGCTGATTTCTTCTTTTCGTTTCACTCTTCTCCATGGACTGGCGATGGCTAAAGCAGTTAAAATAAATGTCATGTATAGAAAAGCTCAGATTTATACAGTGAGCAACCAGGTGTGTTAAATTCTCTCCTGAATCCATTCTCTACGCTCTCTGACTTTGACTTCGGTCAGTGCAATGCTTTACACTTAAACTTAAATTCGATACCTATCAAAAGTATGAAGATAGTGGGAATCGAGGGGTCTGTATGGAGAAAGATGAGCGTTTTAATAATGTTAATACGATTTGGATTTAAGTCATGTCGGTGGATGTAACGTGTAGCTACCTCCATCTCCATCTTCGCCGAGTACCCACCTCCATGTCCATCAAGATAATCGTATAGAAATCATATAGAATTTGTGTATATAGGAAAGGAAACTGTTGCAATTCCAATGCAGTTTGCATAATTCTTCAGCCATACCCGTCGGTTATCTCTCTAGCCATGCCTTTTTTCACAGTCATGACTACGACTCGTAACAATTTCACAGACAGCAAATTCATCAATTCCAGGAGGGAGATAAGTACCATCAGGAGAGTAGCTTCTGCTTCCGAAGCTATCCAATGTTTGCTGTAAATTATTAGGATGTGTTCAACATTCTTCTATGCTAAAATGCTCAAGTTGAGAGCTTATGGTTCATCCATATGATGATCATAAGCCATGACATCCCATGAAAATGCAAAAATACAGGATGCTTCTTCCATGCTTACAATTTACAATTGTTCCTTCTCTTTCTAAAAGCTCAATTTTCTCCCTCCCACTGACTGATTGTGTCAGGAGGAAACTGAGGAAATCCTCCCACTATCTTTATAATTACTATTAACATTAGCCATCAAATTACAGAGTAACAAAACAAATGTTCCAAGGAACGTTATTTCTTATTTTGAGATAGGTAAAATAATTAACCAGTTACACATCACCTTTTTTTAAGTTTGTCGTTTTACTGATATACTCCATATCTAGAGATACTACTGGAGAATGACAATAGCACGTTTTGTAGGTGCAACAGTATCCAGTATCTCCTATATTAGGCTCACCACCACATAGAAGTCCTAAAACGTTTCAGAAAGGATTCAGCAAGCAGATTGATTTTTTTTTTACTTAAAACCTCAAGTTAACATATTTAAGGAGAATATTATTATCTACGGAACAGATTGTAGACAATATGTTCAGAGTGCGAGGTCCTGATTCTTGATTGTGATGTGGTGTAGAATGAATACAGTTGGTAAGATGTTGGTGGGGGAAGCGAATGACCTGGTGTACCTACATCCACATCCTTCCAGCACTTGACGAAAAAAGACAGCCAGAAAGAGTCAGGTAGGTGGTTATATTATTTCTGTATTGGTAGATAGCTGTGCTCTGGTGAGTAGACAGTAGACAAGGATGCCCACGAATCGTGGTTTGGATCTTAGGTCTTATACACTTCGTCTTATAGGGTACCTATCTGTCCGATATGGACATACAATAAGAAAGACGCTCAACAATACAAAACTACACAACAATAATAAGGGATGATGGTCAGAATTCAGACGAGAATGGGCTGTCAGAGCCGGCTTTATACTATCTCCGGAATATACTGAACCTTGTATATATATATAAAATAAAATAAAATAAAGGCAAATATATGTTTGTTACAGGTATTAAGACTTTGCTGAGGAAATGTAGCCTGGAGGGGATCAGTGCCTCTCTCAGAGCATAGCTTCGTCAGTTAGCTTCCCCTGAGAAGCAAAAGAGATTCTTGTCCGCTTTTGCTTGATCATTTTTATCTAGGGAGTGAGTCTTCGTCACTAACAATAATGTCTGAGGTTACTGGCTGGAAGGAGCAGAAGGAGCGAAGTCATTTGACAACAACGCTTTTGGGTAAGGGGATGCTCTCAACCTATTCCTTATATATTGTTCACCATGCAAAACTACAGAAGCAAATAGGGAGGGAGTATAGTGCAGCAAAAGGTTTGTGCGATGAGAGACGAGGAAACCCATCAGATTTACTTAACTAGGATTCGAAGAGAGTACAACAAAATAATATTTCTGTGCTTAGCTCATTACAGCCAGTATAATCTCCCTCCTAGTCCTATTACCCTGGCCCTCTGTCTTTATTTCCCGTAGAATCTATAGGATTGGAGTACTGAAATTTAGTTTATATTCTATAGCTCCAGGAACATCTTACCCGAATTGTTTACGCAGTCTTCACTTCGGAGTGCCCGTCAACCGAAATTTTTTTTTATACAGCCAACTGCGTTTTTGGAGACGAGTGTGGAAGCTACTAGATTTATCACTCACACTGCAGTCTGCACAGGCAATCCTAACATCTAATGATCTAAAAGAGCCGTGCTGTGGCAGGAGTGCGTACGAAGGAACTTGTGAAGACAGAAACTACAACAGAGAAGTAGTCGAGGTTCGAGAAGAAAAGTGGAAGGAATAAGCTCGTTATTTGTGAGAGTTGGTCTTTTGGAATATCAGAACTTCAAGTCAAATTAGTTTGGGCTAAACAAAAGAAATCGCTACAGTTTCGTCCGTGAGGGCGACTGTGCTTCTCAACAATAAGGATTCATCCATATTTATTGTGATTATCATTGTGTTCAAAATTGTGTAGGGGATTCCCCATAAAACGGCTTTACGATGTATAATTTACTTTCTGGTTTGAAGGACTACTTCAAACGTCAAGAAATTATTATTGACAATCCGATTTTTCGGATTCATTGCACTTTTACCACAGTCCTGTTGATCACGTTCTCAATGATCATTACATGGACACAGTTTATCGGTCAACCTATACGATGTATTATTGATGGTGTTCCGTCTCATGTCGTGAATACTTACTGCTGGATTATGACTACGTTCACAATGCCAGGTAAAATATTTGGTCTTATTTTGTATTTTTGCTTTTTTTTTTACTTAGGACTTATGTCTGTGTTTTTGTATGCAAATTTCGTATTCGGTAAGGTTTAAATAGTAATACTAGTCGTATTCATTGTCTATGGAAAGTTCTACGTTTGACAGTTAACACGACGCAAAATTTTTTTGCTCCCCGAATCCTACGTTTTTTCTCGGAGTTTGCAGAACATTGCGCAGTTTGGCTTAAAAATAGCAAAAGAGCATGGTTTTCAGTTTTGCGTTTAGTGGTCCGGGTTTGTGTGGGAATCAGCGACACAGTGAAAAAACTAATTCCGATGCTAGTTTTTTTGTTTCCCGGTTATATGTTTTCAAATTTTGGCAACTAATCCTAAAAATCAGCGTAAACAACTTCGAACACGCAGACTTGTGTACGTTAAAACAGTTCGTTGTCAATACATTGAATACACCCACTTATTCGTGCTTTTGATACAGTCGTTAGTTATAAGCAACTTAAAGTTACATTTCCGATTATTAAAAAATCACTTAATATTCAAGGTACTGTTAAGGGCACTTGTTTATCTGTTTCGGTATTATCTATTATAGTTTTGGTATATTACATGAGTTTTACTCGATGTGAACATAGCTTTGAGCGAGGATTATCACATCGTCAATATTAACATTGTATTATTTTTATCTTTATCAATAACCGAATTGAAGTTCAGTTACTGTTTTTGAATTAGAACTTCATTCATAATCATAATAGTTTGCATTATATTGTATATTATGCTCTTTTTTCTAATGTCTAACTGCTGTAATATTCCTTTATTTAACTAAGTACTTGGATATTCAACCTTGTTTATCCTCCTAATTCCGGCAATATTGTGGTTGAATGTTTTGTTTTTTCAATTCTAATCTGATCCTTCCGGCATTCGACAAGCTTAGATATTGTACCTTGGAATACAATACGTTCAAAGAAGTAATATTTAGTTAAATTCCTTGAAAAAGAAAATAACTTACGCGTAATACAACCCGACGTCTAATTTTAAAATAGATGTGTTTAATTCGTTATCATTAAACTGCATTGTATTGATATTTTGCATTCTTTTCGTGCGCAGTGATTACTGATAGTTCATTAACGTCGACCATTCAATTCAAAGAGATACTTTAAGTGTGCACATCTTTCGACATTGTGCTTGTTGCTAGTTATTTCGTTACATGCGCGGTGTCCGCATCCGATCAACTCCAAGTGGTTGGAGGAAACCCGGGCATTTGAAGCTGACCATGCTTCCAGGGAAATGTTAAAATGTTGTTGGTGTAGTTTCAAGCATCTTAATAGAGATACAAGTGTAGAAGTGTACTTAATTGTTTCTTTCTTTTGGTTACAGATGCATTCTACAGACCCGCTTCAAGCGTTGCCCATCCAGGTATTGCCAACGGTTTTGGCGATTCCAAGGCACAGAAACATTATACTTACTACCAATGGGTATGTTTCGTACTGTTCTTCCAAGCTCTGATGTGTTACGTGCCGAAATGGCTCTGGGAAAATTGGGAACATGGTTTGATGAAGACTATTGTATGTGGTCTTAATATCGGACTCCGAACTGATGATGAGAAGACTCAAAAGAAATCAATTCTTATTGACTATCTTATAAAGCACATGAACGTAAGTTCAGTTCAGTCAACACATATTTTTTTTATAACATTGATCCCTTTTAAACGGATCTGATTATGACACTCGAAATTCCACAAGTGAAGAAAATCAAGAGCTTAAATTATTGTAGAGAGGAATGATTCAGATTGTGGGACAAGCTGCATTCCTGCTCTCATCAATTACTTCAACTTCATTTTGTTACTTTTTTATCATTTGCAGCAACATAACATGTACGCGTTCCGCTATTGGTTCTGTGAAGCCCTTTGCTTCGTCAACGTTATCGTGCAAATGTTTATTATGGACTGGTTTTTCAAAGGCGATTTTATGACGTACGGATTAAACGTGTTGTTCATCGACGATTCTGATCAGGAAGATCGCTACGACCACATGGTCTATGTCTTCCCACGTGTCACGAAGTGCACCTTCAGAAAGTAATACATCATTAATTAAGAATGTTTACTAATTTTTCCGGATAGTTATTTGATGAATATATATTGTTTAATAATTTTTAAGCTGTTAACACGTACCATTTTCTTTTGATTTCAAATAGATTTGGTCCTTCTTCGACTATCGAAACCCACGATGCAATTTGTATTTTGCCTTTGAACATCGTAAATGAAAAAACTTACATCTTCCTCTGGTTTTGGTTCATCATCCTAGCCATTTTGACTGGCGTCGTCATTGTCTTCCGAACTGTTGTCATCTTGGTTCCAACTCTGCGGCCACGACTTATGCATGCTCGAAACCGAATGGTGTCCGAAGATACTATAGAATCTGTGACAAGAAAAATATCAGTTGGAGACTGGTGGGTTCTGTATATGCTTGGACGAAATATTGATCCACAAATTTACAAAGATGTCATATCAGAGTTCGCTAAGAAAAACGCAACCGCTGAATCAAATAATCCGAAATTACAATAGTAGTTTTACTAGATTTTAAAAAAATATTTAAAAAGAAAATCATTGTATGGACATAAACTCAAGCCCAGCATCGGTCGCACTGTGCATTTTTTTCCAGAGCACAAGAATTTAAGCCATTATGATGTATAGACTTTGCATTGTTGCTGAGTTTGAGTGCTCTGAATTTCTATTTAAATATGATTGCTAACTCAATATATTTTATTTCAATGAGCAATATTTTAAGCCCAATCCCATCTTGTTCAAAGGAAAGTGTTGATCTTCGAGCTGAATGCATTGAAGTGCATTCAGTCTGAGAAGTCTAAATCTGTTCAGAGAATTTCATATCGTTTTCTTCCAAATGACGATATTGACATAAAGTTCTATTTTGTTCTTTAACTCTTTCATAGTTTAATTACAGTAGTCGTGGTAATGTTAAAACCGTTGTATAGTGTCTATAGAATATATATTACTACTCTAATAGTTGTTCATTGTTGAGATCTGTTCAGAAAACTGTGTTTAATTTATATTTTCAAGGTATGAAATTCCAACTCATATTGATACGATTTTTAAGTCTAATATTTTTTGGTTAATGAACTAGGTATAAAACACAATTATAACCGTTTGCATAGGGTGTGAATGTTTGGTATGAATCATGAAGACAAAATTGTTATAAGATAATTAGGCAAATAAGCTAAGGATCTCCTAATTGCAATTGCGTACATTTGTTGTAGACTAGAGGTAATACATAAATCATTTTGTATTCAGTTTTAATACGAAAACCATTATTATAAAAGGTTATAGATTCACGAAAATATGTAAAGTAAAAATAACAATAATATACATGCCTTGTATAATTAATTGCTACCAAACAACAAACAACTAAACTACCAACTGCTCAGCTATACAAAATAAAGAGAAAACGACATAAAGAAATATTCATTTCAAACATTTTTGTACATAGTCAATAATTAATTGTTGTGTGGTTAAATAGTTATGTTTCCTGCGTTTAATTATTCCATGAATTTTCTGCAAGTCTATACGATAGATTACCACACTTATAGCTTAAATATGTAGTTAGGTATGCATACCTATTTTGTTCTAACATTTTTGAACCACCAAGTTGGTCATGTAAGTACAGCCAAAAGAAATATATTGATAAAATAAATTTATCAGATTGTTTAAATTATTGTAACAATAAGCGAAATTTAATATCGTGTTCATCTTAAATGCACCTATTTAACCATATCAGCTAATTTGTCATTTGAATCTCATCATTAGAAGGTAAAATAAACAAATTCTTACTGTGGGGAAGTTTTTTCAGCAATATTACTATTAACACATTTATTTTTGCAATATACATAGTTCTACTATGGAATTTTGTAATCATTTCTTTATTGTTGTAGGATGACTGCTATTGCTTCTAGTTTATACTTTATACTAGCAGAATTTGAACAATTACTGCTGGTTAAAATGGCATTTTTGAGCCCGATCAATGTTTATTTTAGTCTTCTATATAATAATTTATTTTGCTCTCGGAAAATGCAGAGATTCTTGAACTAAACATTTTTTATTTGCCCAATCACAAGTTCAAGAAATCTAATTTATTGTTTAAATTACAACATCGAATCGAAATGTCTGAATTACACTTGGTCACAAACGGTTTAGCATAACCAAAATTGATCTCATGCGTTGTAATACTTGAGTTTGATAGATTAATATTTAAAGTTTACATAAAGTACAGTAAGGTAATCTACAATAAGATAATATAATAAGTAATATCATATTCTGCTTCCCTTGGTATAGATGAAGTTCTCAGAAAATGGGGTAGGTGAAATTTTGTCATAATTGATCCCGTGTCCTACTACTTAAACGTTACGTAGTAATGAAGTCATTGAATTTATTAAAACTAATACCTACATTTTAATAATTTCCAGAAGTACAAAACTACCTACTACCTACATTACAGAAACTTTTAAATGAGCCCTGGATACTTAACTAAAACATTTACTAGTTTTGGCGCTCCATCATCTATCTATGAAGGATATCCACCACCATTGCCTTGATAACATTATTAATACCATCGAACCATTTGACAATGCTTGCATTGTCATTCATTAGCTTTAGTTTGACTAATAATTTTACCTCTCGGATTCAACAAATGCATCCTAAGCTTCAAGAATAATGTGTGTGTGTTTCTCTTAGGATTGAACAATACATGAAGATAAAATCGATCGGTATAACTAGTAAGTCATTAATGGGAAAATAAAAGTTAAAAATTTTAAACTAATACCAATTAATATTTATGTGATTAATTTAATATTTATTTATTTATTCAATTTAACAATTTATTTATGCATATTCAGTGTATCGAATAGTACACGAATAGCAATTAAAAGAGACTTCTATTTGTCATTTTTATTTCAGTGCGGCGAAACTGTAACTACAACTAGGACTCAAAGCAGTCTGAAGGCGCAACAAACAGAAATAAAATGGGAGGAAAATTTGAAAAATAAAACGACAAAGAAGTTCATCCGAATCCGAAACGTATCCGAAAGTTGCAACCACTTTCGCTGTTGAAACAATTGTACCTAAAAGTAGATATACTATTATTTTGTGAATGGCAGAACACATGCATTTGTCTCATTTTTTTAAATGACTAGAGCAAAGGACATCCAAATTATGATATTTGTGATCCTCTATTAATTAAAAGTTAAGCCTTTTTATAATAAATGTTGTGTAGTGTATCCAACAATTCGTATTGAGTATTTTTCTGGTCTGGCAGATGAAGTCAAATTTGGAAAACAATTTAAACGCATTACCAAGGGTTATTATAGACCAAGTCAATTTCGAAAAATTAAAGGGATACGTTCTATAAGTAATTGACACTCAGTAATTCTGTCTGGAAATAAAAAACGAAGGTGAACTAATTCGAATATTATGTTGGACTTCTATGACATTTAATTAAATTAATTGTAGGTTAGGGTTACGCGCCATACACCATGTAATATAAGTAGTAATAATAAAACTGATAATTCAACTACAGATAAAAATGATATACAGAGTAAAGATAAGTAGTTGATCTGAATTGCAAATAAGAGTTGTCTGAGTCGCAAGTCATGAAGTAGCAAACGAGAACAATAATTTGCTCTCTTAATTTAGTTCTTTAAACAGATCGTTTTCAAATTCTGTTATAGATCTAAATGTTAGTTGCCCTACTTGTAATGTTGTAATTCTCAATAAAATTTTTAAATCTTCCCTGAACTGGATACTTGAACTTCATCATAAAATGGCGCATTCTTAAAGTGTACCATCATCATTACAAATTATTAACGGACATAAGCTGAATTAGAATTTAATTAGGTAATTAAAATGTTCAATACTGGACTTTTTTTCTTCGCTTTAACATTATTATACCATAGCCATAGCATATAGCAGCGTAGCGTAAAATCTATTTTATTGTGTGTCTATTTCGTTGAACAAGTAATTATGTAGCGTAACTAGTTGGATTTCATGCTCCGCTGACTTTAAAGGTTATTTCATCTACTTCCAATTAATTCACCGAATTCCAAATTTATATGAATTAAAAATAATGTATATATGTGCAGTCTCTTTAGGCTGATGTGTAATGCACGAATAAGTTGGAATTAGGTATACTGTGTTTACCCGCAACAATTCTGCAGGCATTTTTTGATCCGATTTCCCCCCTAATAGCCCCGCAAATACTCTGCCACTGGGCTTCGTTGTCGGTAGACTGCTATATAATTAGTGCTATACCTTATATGTACAAGGCCGGACGAACGAATTGCTTTTAGGCAGCAATTTGTTTCCATACAAACACTGCCATTTTGATTGTATTGATGGTTTTCATTGGTAAACCAAAATTTTGTATTTTTACATGTTTTAGAAAAGTTTAAAATGTTATTTTTACTTGATTCAGAAAAGTGCAAAATGTTCTATTTACATGTTTTGAGAAAAGTGTTAAATGTTTTATTTGCATGTTTTTGAAATGTACAGAAAAATTTATTTGCATGCTTTTGAAAAGTCAAAATATTCCTTTTACTTATTTTTTAAAACCGCAAAATGTTCCATTTAAATGGGTTTTGAAAATTCAAGCAGCTGGTGCCGCCTGCGCTGGCGGCATTATCCGGCCCTGTATATGTATATTTCAGGAACAATACAGTATGCGTTTCAATACGGAATACGGATCAAACCAAAACAATCTATGCTACAATTTCAGTTGAGATTTCAGATAAGGTAAGAGCTGGCAGAAATAAAAAAATTAACAGTGGGTTGTTTCCTGGATAAGACCATTTCAATGAGTACGGAGTACAGCTAAACTGGCATAGCCTTTGACCTATGATTGACGATTGTATTACTGAACAAGGAGCTTCTTCCTTATTTTATAAGCGCAATTCCAATTCAAGTTTTCAAACTATGTACAAACAAAGGCATGAGAATTGAATGGATGGAATTACCACACTATAAATTATATTAGATTGCAATGAAAACATCCCCCGAATTTCTATATAATTACATCCATTTTAGATGTACATTGCATACAACTGCATTTTGTACTTCCCAGTAAATGTTAACATTAACTTATTAAAATTGTTATTATAGGCTATTAAACACTTAAGTTCGCATGCCAGAAACACAAACTGTTCAAAGCGTGACATGAGTGAGAGAACAAGTATAATTAAATTGTCTAATTGACTTCACAAAATAAAAATAAAACCAAAAGCTTCTCTAGGATTAAAAGTTGAATACAATCATTAACATTTTATTTATCAAGAAGTAAAAGTCCTGGCTTTGACTCGGGTCTTTAAATTTGTGCTTGTTTGTGTCAATTTATGACACAAATCATAACCGTCAAAACATTTCTCACACTTTTAGCGAGTGTAAAGTA
>JAQFZE010004723.1:0-10942 GCA_034695245.1 Dicyrtomina saundersi | reverse complement strand
CAGTATTTAGGTGAATACTTAGTATTCACCTAAATACTGTTAAAACTCTCAAAGGAAATTCTGAAATGTTTAATAGAAGTGTTTAGTATAGATTTATAGAAGTATGGAACTCTCTTCCCAATTCGCTGCGAAATCTCGAAATTCATCCCCGCCTCAATACTGACCTTATTGCCTGGATAATCAATAAGAGATTTGAGTAACGTTACTCCTTTTTATAAAAATGGCAAATTAGTAATTATAAGTTCTTAATGTTTTAATGTATTCATTCATTCTTTCTACCTCCTGCTGTCCCTTAGGTTGTCCGGTTTTTGAAATCAATGATTTATTTCGTTGCAATCCTTGACAATTGAATAAAATAAAAACATTACAATACAATACGCAGGTACTGTTGGAAACACTAAAATTAGGCATATATGAATAAATGGAGTTAAGTGTAATAATAAAATGAAGATAAATATTTATTTTTCAGTCCAACGCGTCAGTTCCATTTAACAATAAAACACCAAATTTCAGCTCTGGATTCGAAAAGATTTAAATTCAGTCATTCACACGTAAAATTATAATAATAAGGAATAAGACAGAGACCAGGAAACATCCATCGCAACAGTACCAACTTCACATTGCAGTACCTACCTACACACGCAGAATCATTTAATAATATTATCATTATATATTATCATGTCTCCTTTTTCATCCCATTCCATCCACCATATATCCATTTCTTCTTTTCCATCCTCGTACAGTATTAAAATTATCTGAGAACATCGCATTATACATATCACTTGAATTACTAAATTTTAAAAACGTCCGCATTTTCCCAGCCGTATCGTACATAATTCTTTTGGTTACAGAGAGTAGATTACATTTGTCAAGTAGGAAACCTTCCATTTCTTTGTTTACAGTTAATTTACCACGGTTACTGTGCTTAGCATTTCGCTTACAAAGTTTGTTATTTAATTTATAGTCAAAAGAATAAATTGATCGGTTTATCATAGTCTGCAGAGTAATATAGTCGAGCTCGGACCTGCAAGCCCAAATTGTGCTACAGTAGTCAGCATGCGACAGCACAAAAGCATTTAAAGATAACTTTAACATATCAAAAGAGATGTAGGGTTTAAGTTTATACAGCACTGTGAGCGAGCTAGCAACTTTATTTTTGACATGCATAAAATGCTCCTTAAATGTGAGGTTAGCATCTAAAATAACACTAAGATGTTTGTAAGTATACACCCTTTCTATTTCAATAGAATTACAAAACAGCCTTATTTCCTTTGGTAATTCACTATCACTAGACTTATGAAACACCATAAATTTAGTCTTATTATAATTTATTTTAAAATAATTTTCCTTGCACCATGTATTAATGCATTCTAAAGCAGTCTGTAATTTTACAATTTGACTATTTACATCGGTGTCATCAACGTATAAAACTATATCATCGGCGTAAAAAATACACACAAAAGTCATAATAATTGGTATTCCCGCCAGACTATTAATTTACATGATAAACATAAGAGGCTTTAATATTGAACCTTGAGGTATGCCCCATTCTAATGGATATTCTTGAGAGATAAAAGAATTAAGTTTAATCTTAAACTTTCTGTCAATAAGATAGTGAGTCAGTAATTTCAAAATACTCACGTGCAACCTATATTCTAGCTGAAGTTTTTGTAGCAAAGATATGTGTGAAATGGATAGTTAGGGTAGCGTAGATAGTTGGTACTATATATAGCAATTTACTTTGTGTTTTATGCTAAACATAGAAGAGGAAAGAAGAAATTACCAGACAATGATGACAATAAATAAGATCAAAAAATAAATAAATAAAATACGGATAAATTTAGATAATAGTTACGTGTTGTTTGTGTGGAAAAACAGCACAGGTGTTAGTAGGTAGGTTCTTAGGTAAGCTTCTTATTTTTGTATAACAACTTAATTTAAAATATTCACACAACTACCTTGTTATATATTAGGTTGAAGTTTAATTATTTAATTGAAAATGTTAATGTGGAAAAGCGGTAATATACGACCATACTGTTGTTTATTCTTTAAGCCGTAGACAACTTCACTTAACAGAAAGACATATGTTTATGCTATTTATTTGTATGTAACTTGTGAAAAAAATACAATATTTTTACCTCAGACGTAAGTAGTTAGTGATTAAAGGTTCTGGCACACACGACAATATTTCGTTATAGCTTTTCAAAAGCATCAATTGCCTACTTAAAACAGATAATTAGGCACTATTCTAAGTACATTAAGAGAAAAATATTTTAATTGTAATTCAAAAGTTGTTTCTACAAATATTCAGACATTTTCTATTAAGATTTTTTAAATTTGAATATGTGTTATTCTTTATAATTCGAAATTTATTATAAGGTGCTTGCATTACACACTTGTGTCTAAACAACAGATGTACGGTTGTTTTACAAGATATAAGTACCGCATTAACAAATCCAGAAAATGTTTATGCTTTAAAAGATGAAAAACTAAAAATATTTATAAAGCTAACATCAAAACTAAAAACAAGTAAAGACATGTTTTTAATCAAAAATAGGAAATGTATTAAATTACCTGATAAATTGAAAAAGGTACTCACGATATTATATTTGTTTGGATTAGGTGTAATAATGTTAATCATGAGCTCTTGTTTGCTAATATAATAAGATCTTCAGTAATTGTGCAAAAACCTGTCTATTAATTAAACTACTATTACAAAAAGGAACGTTGGATTATAGTTATCTAATTTAAGTAGGGGATAGCTTCTAACAGGATACATATCAAATATTAATTAGAGTATTCAAAAACAGTTTAAAAAAACGGGTTATCGCACTCTTTAAAAATAAATATCGAATACCCAAAAACGCTCTGCAAACATTATCTAATACAACAAGTTGGCCGGTCGTTAGACCCTAAAGACGCATACCTCAAAAAGTCTAAAGATAAACCAGAATAATAGAAAAACAATAGCAGTTTATAACACAGGAGATACAATACTAGACTCAAAACAAATTGAATTGAAATTAAAAAGTATTATAATTTATGATATTGTGATAAATTTAAGAAATCAAGATATATTAAAAAGTTATTTTACAAGAGGTCAACCCAATAACGTCAGTGAACTTTATCTTTGTCAGTCATATTTTGAATTAGTTAAGAGTTTCATTTGTATAAATTCTAACGTCTTGATTTTATTTAGATTATCTAACAAAGACCTACAACACCTACACAATGATAGAACTGCAATTGATATTATTTAACATGAATTGGAGAAATTTTTTTAAGTGAGTTGGAAAGGCGATTACTCTTTTATAACTATTGATTTCACTTCTATTGCTTTTGAAAAGCTATACAGACATAATGAAGATGTTTTTTACAATCCTAGTAAACTAGTTAATATCGAAATTAATTACAACTTCACACACACACACAAATACAGGCAGACGTATACAGACACACAGGGCTACGCTCACTAAGGCAGCAACCTGCCGCAGACTAACAGACACGTACACACACACACACAGGTACAAACACAGACAGACACAAGCAAAAAAGGTGTTCAGAAGACCACAGACCTCAAAACTTTACACCATTAGGTAAAATAATATAACTGCTAGAAATAGACTTAAAATCATTATTTTAATTCGTAAATTGTTTTTTAATAAAATGGTAAGCAATTGCAAAATTAAAAATGGTGGTTATTTGAAAATGGTACAGCTTGAATTTGTTGGAAAATATTGAATCACAGATTGCACTAAAGTACACTCAAAACAATATAATGTAGATTAATTAAAAGTGGAAATAATCATTGATGTATTATATTTTCTAGGAATGCGTATTTACTAGCTTGGATTATTGAAGCATTTTAACTTCTTTCTTGTAACATTAGTAATTTTTTTGTTTATACTGGTAAGACAAACTTTAAAATTTACACAAAATACTGCATAAACATCGTTAAATAAGCATATTGGAGCATCCGTCCGCTTGATTGTTGAAAATCCACATAAAAAATACACGGAACACAAAATAACAAACAAAACAGAAAAAAACCAATAAAAACGCAATTTGTTTTATTTTACAATTAACTATGTTAAACAACACAGAATGTGCAACTGTAAACATGTTTGAATTTTCAAAATGGGATGATGAATAACCTAGTAAATTGATTCTTAAATATATGCCTGACGTAAATCAGGTGTGTATTGATGAATCATAGGTAACATCGTTAACTATGTACTCTAGAAAGTCTGATAACACTTTTAGACATTCATTGTTTTGGTAGTTAATGAGATTTTTGACTATTTTATAATACTTTTTTTATCATTTTGACCTAAATGGTGTACAATATATAGGTAGAAGCATTGTTTAAAACATTGGTGGAAACATTGCTAGGAGTAAACCTTGTGTAGATCCATAGTATATATATATATAGTATAATTTTATTAACTTTTAATATAGGCGTTATTTAAACCAGTTAAACTTGTAACGGTGTAATTTTAACATGATCGCTATAGTCATGAATCTTTGAGGATTTAGTGCAGCATGATTAAATATGTGTATCACAAAGCTAAATTGAATAATTTTATGTTTCAAGCAAATTTTATAGCTTTTCCTTTAGCATATATTAACTGTCTACAGTTTCAAGTCTGTTAAATTTAAACACCTACAATTAACTCAATAGGGTACTGTGATTATTACCTACGATATTGGAGCAATATATTATACAATAAAACATCATTTGTTGTGTTAACTATCTACAAATATTTAATATAAATATTTTTGTTCACTTTTTGGCAGTTTCTAACTTATTAAACAATCTATTTATAAGGTTCTGGTAAATTTAACCATCTACAATCAACTCAATAAGGTACTTTGAATATTATGCAACAATACTAGAATAATTAAATATACATTAAAACATTATATGTTGTGTACCATCCTACGATAGATAATTTTAATATTTTAATTAATTCTTTTTCGTTTTTAACTAATTAAATAGTTTATATGCAAGGTAATGTTTAGCTCAAGCTTTCTTAAGCAACTTATTAAAGTACTGTTAATATAAAGCAACAATAATAGAATAATATAGTATACTTTGAAACACCATATGCTGTATGTACCATCTATACATATTCAATTTTATTATTTAAATTCACTTTTTATCATGCTTTCCGCTAATTTAACAGTCTACACATAAGGTTTTGTTAAATAAAAACATCTAGAATTAATTCAAAAAAGAACTAAAAATTAAACAACAATAAAAGAATAATTTATCATGCATTAAGACATAATAATATAATGTATGTGCCATCTAACTATACATAATTTAATTATTTAAATTCATTTTTTCAAGTTTTCAATCTGTGTTATCACGCTACAGCGTAACGACAATAATATTATCATTGTTTTTAGATGGTCGTTATTTTAATTACAGTTGATTTAAATGGTGAGTTTAATATTTAATATGCATTAAAATTTTTTTTTAGGTTCAAATCAGAAGAGAGCATCATTCTAACGATGAACCTCATGTAAAAAATTTGATGTTTTCAGCAAACAAAGCTGGCTAGGTCCTTAAAATACTTTGCTGCTTAAGCCACAGACTAATTTAACCAAATAATGTTTTTAATATAGCTAAAAGCATACTGATTTTGAACAGCTGACAGCAAACGTTTTTAAGATAGCCGACACTACACCAAAGAAACCCGATACACAATTAAAAAACAAAATCTTCCAATACAAAAGAAACAGTTTTGCATATACAGACAAAAAGCATTTACAGTAAAAAAACAAGAAACACCTAAAAATACCTAATAAAACAGCTCTGTAAACACAGACAAACTCATTATATTTGAGCCTGTTATTTAATTTTTAGATCATAGGTATACTTTTAATACGGTTTAATCATTGTCTATTGTAGGACATTATTAAAAAACAATTAACTTGTTTAACGTATTTGAGTAAATAGCACCTTCAAATATTTATTTCTAACTTACAACGCTTTTACATCTATTACTATTTAGTTTAACACATCAACTATTGCTGATTGTTTCAAATAGGAAATTTTGTAATTTATATGAATACAGTTACTATTAATGCTAAACTATTTAAGTACATAGTACTTCGAAATAATTATATCAAATAAACTATGTTTTAATTATTACAATTTAGTTCTACACATAAATAATTGCTAATTTTTACTAAATAAGAAGCTTTTTTAATCATATTAACACATTTTTTTGATATAGCACGTTTAAATTAGGATTTGTAATGTACCACGTTTTTACATCTATTACTTCTTAGTTCTACACATATATAATTACTAAATGTAATGAAATAGGACATTTTTAAACTTATTTAAATACAGTTAACATTAGTTTGACATATTTAAATACAAAGTAATTTAGAACAACTAGTTCCAATTTACTACGTTTTGTCCATTACTTTTT
Source organism: Dicyrtomina saundersi (assembly GCA_034695245.1). Classification (NCBI taxonomy): domain Eukaryota; kingdom Metazoa; phylum Arthropoda; class Collembola; order Symphypleona; family Dicyrtomidae; genus Dicyrtomina; species Dicyrtomina saundersi. The sequence continues at coordinate 4,496 of JAQFZE010004723.1, read as the reverse complement.
AGTTTTATACATAAATCATTGCTAATTGCAACTCTGTTCGGTATTGAACCAAAGTTTATTTAATTATTTATAGGATTTTGCATCTTATTATTTCAGGTCATGTACAAGAGTTCACATATTGTAGTGTGAAATTATTGCAATAGAAAAATAGATACATCAGATTAAAATACGATTTTGTGGTTGGAAAGAATTTAAATAAATTAAATTTTATGTAAAACCTTACATTAACAAATACTTGTGCAAAATATTGCTTAACAGGAACACAAAAATGAGTATGAAATTTAAACAAAAAATTGTAAATGTTCACAAAAACAATATAAAACATGCTATTTTAGAAAGTATATAAGAAACTATTTAGAAATACAGGACAATAAATAGAATGATTTAGAAAATAATTTTAAATATTTACGAGTTTAAAATACAAAAATTTATTCTATTTCAGAACATAGTATGTAAAATAATGTAAAATTACCCGCCCATCAATCTTAATATGTTGAAAACAATTTACAAGAAGAAATCAATAATGGTAGTATTTTAGAAAGTAACAAATATATTATTTAAAAATACATAAAAATAAAATTACTGACAAAAATGAAAAGTTAATAAAGTGCATTTGTAAACAATTTTAAATCATTTTAAATAATAAAAATAATAATATAATCACGCAGAAAGAGCAAGATTGTAACAGTTGCAACAACAACAAATAAAGTAAAAAATAAAATTTAAGAAAATGATGTTTACAATAAACATGCCAAGCAGCGTGAGTTTTTTTGCGCAACTCTTGAAAAACTTATAAAATTCAACAGAATAAAATTGAAAAACTAATAAAATAGCAGAACTAAAGGAAAAAATTTAACAATATCGTGAGGCTGAAACTGTATCAAGTCAAACATAAACAGACGCAAAAGATAAAATGTGATGACAAATAAAAGAATTTACAAAAAGTTAATTAACTATTGCTCTAAGCAACCAAGGACTCTGCCTGTGGCCGGAACAAAGTAAACAATGGAGTTTAAGATCAGGCGATTAGCTCATAGTTATTGATATATCACAGCGTGAATCAGCAGTACAAATAGAATAAATATCAGATACAAGTTTGAGTTTAAGTACATAATCCTCAAGCAAGCAGGACAAAGCGTTTGAAACGAACTACAACGTTCAAGGGCCTGCTACTAAGTCCCAATCACGACCACTACAACATTGTTTCAACACTAGGCGTAGATCAAAAAACTAAATAGAAAACAAGATACCTGAGAAATGTGTCATTTGTACTAAATCTTGACTACAACACTGTTAAAATTAATAACGCCTACTCTGCTAAGCATGCTGTAAACCTCAATACATTGACTATCAAAAATTTGACCCTAAAAAGAGGAAATATGATGCTATGGAAATTAAATGCCCCGAACTTCAATGTCAGAAAATACGTCAAATGAATACCTTAAATTTAAAAAACAATCTATGTATGCAAGATATGCGTACAAAAAATTGCGCGTATTGCGATTTAAAGGTATATCAAATTGTGTAGGTTCAAATACAAATAAATGTAAAACCCATCTTATTTATTCAAAATGCAAAAGTTTGTACAAGCTACCAGTAAAGCATAAGGCAAATGATAAAATAAAGTGCCCTAATTGCGATAAAATTCAGGTTTTTATTAACCAAGAAAAGTAATAATCGTTCGGTTTAAGGGTTGTATTTAGTTGTAACTGTATCGGAATTGTAGGTGTAATTGCAGATGCAATAATCGATGTTATTTTAGTTGTTTTAGATTATACAGCGGCTAGGTCGTCTTAAGGGGCGAAGGGTTAAGACTAAAGTTAGCCTATGTTAGTCTAAGTAATTAAAAGTTTAGGTTAAGTTGTGTTAAATTTTAAGTTATAATTTTATTGTTTTTTAAGGAACTGATGTGCTTTTTACTAACACTGCCGGGTAATAAAAACAGCATGAGCAGATGACAATTTTTTTTACATATTTTTTACAAACTTCCCAGACTTGGCTTCAATCCTTTTCTTCGTGTTGTACGGTAAACGTCACTGAAAGTTTCATTGAAACTCAACCTCCTTTATTGATTCTTATTAACCACTACTTACTGGAACAGGACGAGGATAGTTAAATGCGAACAAAGATTAGGACGATCTAACGCGGTAGCTTCCTATTTCATTACACACAGTCACTTGTTAAGCCTGTTTGAAAAAAATTTGGTTATATCAACTTAATGAATATTTATTGATACTGTATACTAGTCTTTGATAAATTTCATCAGCGTGCCGTCTGCTGTCTAAAGTCTTTTGTCTAATACAAGCCAAAGCCGTCTACTGCATGTCTTAGCCGTCTACGGCCTGTTTCCTTCAGCTATGTATTGGTAAGACAACAGAGAGCCTTACCTGACAAGAATAAAGCTGCTGTTTGTTTTCCAGATATTTCTGTTTGTTTCCGCTACTGTATTGTAAGGTCTCGCAGTCCATGATCTACACTACACAATGCAGATGGTGTTCGAACGATCTATAAATTACGTCATCATACATGTCTTGGGTTTACTACCTACTCACTCCGGTATTGTTGCCTAATTAATCTACTAATTTCGTATGTCGTGCCCTTAATACCGAAATAGACCCATAAACTCTTCCTATGACATCATGTTTAGACGCAACTACTATAATTGTATTCACGGATTTATTAATAAAGGCACAGGCTGTAAAATTTCCTTTCCAAATTTCATGGTATCATAAATTTATTTTTATTTGTAATATTTAGCAATTAATTATAAAAATGAGTATTTTACAATAAATTCATTCCTCATTTTGTATGAGTGAAGGAAATGAAGATCGTAGCGACGGTGGCGGAGACATACTTGGAGGGTAGGGTTGGAATCTTGTTCTTGTTTTGTATACAAACCTCACGTGCGTACGGACCACAACATCCAGGCGACGGTTTCGCTCCAGCTACTAGTGCTTCCGGCAGCACTAAAACACGCAGGCTGCATTAATGTTAGCCCAATTCTTATAAACTCCCGTTGCGTTAGCCATTTCATAAACCTCTCTAAGTCTCTCGCTCCCATCAAATAAACGTTCGCATATCTAGTGTCAGCAGTTACATATTCAATTAGGTACCTAATCGTATATTGTATTTTTGAGAATAGGAGAGGGGTATGAAGAATGCTCTGAAATTGAAAAATTTAAATGTAATAGCTCTATTGTTAAGTTGTGAATGTAACCTTTTAATCGTAGTTAAACTAATTTAGGACATCTTGAGGTGCTTATTAATACCTTGCCTGCTCAGCAATTATTACAAAAGTAGTATAATATAGCCTGACAATAATAAAAAAGTATTAATAAATTAAGTTATTAGTACATACCTGTTTTTATCTTAAAGCTACAACAATAATTAGTATTAACCAGTTATTTTGTAACAATTGATTCGTATAAGCAAGTCAGCAACCGACGACCACGACCACAAAAAGAAGGTTTCAAGTTTGTACGGCGTGAGTTTTTAAATCTTCTTCTCCTTTTCGCGATAGCCAACAGATTTTGACGAGCACGAATTCAAACTTCTTACGCCGTTCAAGCTCAAACCTTAATTTTTGCGGTGGCTGATGGCTGCTGATACTCTGCCACAATATTAAAGTTGAAATTGAATTAAAAAACCCTATAAAATTAAGGTACCATAAGAGTTGTAAACATTCAGGCTTGCATCACAGTCACTTTGAGTTTCATTGTTGACTTTCAGTTTTATTGTCTCATCTTCCACATCACTTTTATTTACATATGCCTCAGTAGTGTTCATCTCTGCATCTGTATTTCTCCATATTATACATACATATCGCTTGTGAAAAACTAAATCAAACCAAATGGAAGAATATTTTAAAATTAAAGATGCTAATGTGAGACAAAAGCATTCAACTATTCAGCCTCTAAACAATAAGAGAGTTATGAAAAGAAGAAAAAATCCAAAAGTAATTAGGTATCGAACATTTAATAAGTGAACCCAACAACACGATTATTAATATTCTTAGCTGCTTACGTTTTCATTCTTTTAAAACAAAGACAAAATTTTAGCAGGGCATCAAACTTCTTTAATATCATTTTTTTAAAAACATTTTTCATTTAAAACAAACAACAATACATCTGTAAGCCGAGTAAAAACTAAGTAGTGTTCATCTCTGCATCTGTATTTTTCCATATTAAACATACATATTGTCTGTGAAGAATTTAATTGAACCATATCTAATTTAAGAGACTTTGTTTTCAACATTCCAAAATATACTTTCAGCTGGACAAAGTTCACTTTAATCACGACAAAGATGATGAATCGAGTTAAAATTAGCTGCTACAGCCTTAAGAATGAAGGCTTCTGCAGCTGAAAAGCTTACTTTCTCTGATTTCGTCACAATAGATGACAACTTACTAACGGAAGAGAACATGACAGAGGAAACAATAGTTCGTAGCATTACTCAATGTGACGAATCAGATGAGGAATCTGACGAAGATACTACA
>JAQFZE010004722.1:0-10943 GCA_034695245.1 Dicyrtomina saundersi | reverse complement strand
CAGCGGTACCTCTGGTCCTGGCCTCACTGCAACCCATGTCTCCAACATTTCATTCGAGGATCAATTTCTTACTGGCTCTTGCTCTTTTGATTGGAATCAGCCTTCTAATCAATCGTATTACTCTCCTGAACAAAGTATTACGTTGGAAAATAATTACTTCCTTGCTCCGTACTCACCCTCTGAGTACGAGTTACATGACCTTGTGACAGCCGAAGATGTAAATAAGATTATAAAACAACTGTCTGCTCATTCCACGAAAATAAAAGTTGAACCTTCCACAATTACCGAAACGGAGTCGCCCGGGTCGTTCGTTCCTTTGGAAGAAGTTTCAGCCACTCTGGCATGCCATACATCTTTGGATGCGGATGGAACACAACAAGTAGAACGTGGTCAACCTGGACAAGTTGTCAAGACCAAGAGGGCTCGTAAATCTAGCTTGAGTCAGCGGGCTGTAAAAGAATCTCCAATAAATGATGTGATTTATTTAAATAGTAATGGTCATGAAGTAGTTCCAGGGATGCAGGAGATGAATGCAGTCTCAGAGAGCACGAAGAAGAATCTAAAGAGGCGAGTTTTGTCATCGACTTCTGCAGCTAATGTTTCTTCAAAGGTCGTTTCCAAATCAAACTTGATTGACCAGCACCAGGAGTTATTGCAGACGTCCACGAATGATGCTCCAACGAAAAAACCCAAAATGCATCAAAACGTGGACGATCCAAGGTGTCGAAATGCCTATCTTGCTCATATAAATCGGGAAAGAAAGCGGAAAGAGGAGGAGGCTTTACGGTCGGAAAGTGAGAAGTTGAAGACTGAGAATGAAACATTAAAACGAGACAACGAGTTGCTTACCAACGAACTTCTACAGCATCGTCGACTTAATAAATCATTTGTAGGTCTTCAGCGGCTTTTCCCATCGGTGTCAAATATGATGGAGACCATTATGAAGTCACTTGAAGAAAATAATGGTGGATGGAAACTTGTAACGCCTCCATGGTTTGATCAAGTACCTTCGTCCAGCCATATTGACCTCGATGAAAATCACACGTCTCTGTCGACTTCGATTGACAACACATCGAATTACATAACTCTTCACATGAATCCTACTGATCGGATCGTTCAAATGGATTACACCCCTTTGACCCCGAATGTAATGGTGAAACAGGTCCCAGATGCAGTTTAATTTTGTAGTAAGGCAAGAGTGGACATTAGAATCGGAAAATATTATCTACGCTACTATTTTTGTAATCTACGTAATGTATTAGTATGAGTAATGAAGAATTTGAATGAAAACGTGAAAATAAATTATGAATCGAAGTTGTATTTTTTTTTGGTAATAAAATGACTGAGACAGTCAGTAATTATTGCTTCGCAATTATGTATGATGTACTTAGGTATAATATGTAATAATCGAATAAGTTCAATTATTTGATTCCACTTTACAATCATTATTGTTGTTGATAAACCGGAATATCATTAATAATAAGTAATCAGCTAAAGCTTATTCCTGATAATTTGCCACGTGGTTAGGAGTTAGGATCTAGACGAAGTGTGGCCTTTCTATTCTAGAATATTTATGTACGTTTATGTTGCTGTGAAATATTAATGTAGTATGTTTCAATATGTAAATACAACCTCTAGATTGCATTCTTATTTAATGCAACTTCAAGAATAAATAAAACATTATAAAATATCGTGTCCGCTCCTTTGCATTTTGACTCAACTCAGTGCCTTTGTAAGTAAATGAAAACAACAACTGGGCATTTGGTTTTGTTTTTACGATTATTAAAATTGCAATTTTATCGCATCACTTTAACTTGATAGCTTTATTATTATAAACCGTATTTACACTAATTAATACAATTTTACTAATTAGGCAATTCGTTACTGCAGAATTTATTCTATCAAATAATTATTACGATAGTTACATATTTAATTACATTTTTCAGAAGCGATCGATTCGCTATCCATTGCATTAGATGTAATAATAATTATTATAATATTTACAAGCATAATCGTCTCACTCCATCTTGTACCGTAATTTATTATATTCTTATATACAGCTATATTAACCTGTGTTCCATTTTTAAAATGGTACGGTTAAGTGTCTATATTTGCTTCCGTTGGTACTTTACTTCATAGTTTTTTTTTATAGAATGGCACAAAACTCGGATTAAGTTCCGGTTTACTATTATTTATGTAGTATTTATTATTCATATGTACAGGCGAACTTGAACTACTCCACTACAGTTACAATACAATAATAATTATTTCAATTGAACGCAATAAACAACTTGCATTTGAATTATGGAGATACTCAAGATTTTTTTAAAACTATATTACTTTATTAAACCCATTTTAACGCGACTTATATATTTCCCTAAAATAGTAAACGTAGGTTGGTAGGTACCTATATTATTATCATATGCGCTATAATATGTATCTCTCTATACCATAGTAGTTGCCTTTTTTGCTTATATCCGTTTAAGGTACGGGGAAACGTTATATCACTATCCTAATTTTGATCGAATGTGTTACATTATCCTTTTTATTCGCACTTACCATTATAAGACAACATACCAAGATTATTATCTTCATGAAACTTAAATACATACTTAACAATCTGAAGTGTATCTTAAACCTTCAATATAATAATATTTGGTACACATACTATACGTAAAATATGCTAACTGAACATAGTACCTTATAGTTTTCAACACAACAGTGTATGTATTCTCGTGCTATATATAATATTATTGAATAACCGATAAGAATAATACGCTGTGTAGTTTTTCTTCACACACTGGTCTTCAACACATGTGTTTGTTTTTTTCTTATTTCAGGGTTAATAATAAGTTTACAATATTATTTGAGTACAAAAAAAAACAGTTGTAGATATAATAATTATTATATAGTTCTCAGTCTCTCTCTGCCCAAAAACATGCAAAATAACAGTTACAGATTTTTTAAAGGGAAAAATATTTATGAATGAAACCACGACTAGTCAGTACAATTGTACCTATATTTACTTGTAACATGCTGTTTCTGTACATACATACATATGTAGGTATTTATTTTTACGTATATGTTATTTGATGCATCTTTTCATGCACACACTTATTCCTATTATTTAAATATTTAATAGCTACACAATTTTTTTTGAAAATACTTTAGATAGTACAATAATAACTTGGTAAAGGATTATTATTATAACAAGTTTTTAATTTAATTGACTGCTAATCCCTGAAAACCATGCGTTGACAAAGTTAGCTGTTCTAGAATACGATCCTGACCCAAACTAATGAGACTGTCTTTAGCTCGTGAGCGAACTTGGGCTGTGGGGTCACTTTGAGCTAAATAGGCTAATTGTTCGATGGCATTAGTAGCTTCTAAGATACAGATGAGAAGACATGCAGACTCCCGATCTAGATTCCAATCAGACTCCATCATCTCTAATCCAATGTTAATTAAATCCCTACGATTGGTGTGAAGGCAAGATAAATCTTGAATAAATTCTTTGACAGTTGTAGCCGCTTCTTTCTCGGGTGAAATAAGCCATCGTATCATAGACATCAGGATTTTCTTTGAAGGTAGTCTTTCTCCCATTGATTTTACAAATGGAATTACATCTTGACCTTCGCCTTGCAGACGAACTTGCACGAGCTCTGAAACATTCACAATAATTAATTATTACATTACAAATTAAGTTCACTTTATTATTAAAAACTAGTTAAGTACACAGGACACAGCCAAATACTGACTAGTAAGTAACTGCCATCTTTCTTTCTTTCTTACCTTCATCTGCAATCTGCTCTACGAGTTTATAGAAAGAATGTTGATGAGGGGTAAGGAACAACTGAAATTGGAAAACAGTTAAGACGGCAGATGGATTAAATGGCTCTCCATTGCCAGTGTCGAGCATAGACTGCGTTAAGATCTTGGCTACCCTACTACTCAGCTGACTCTCTTTGGGATATTTATAATTGACGACAGGACGAACTTCAAGTTCCAAACCATGCACAGACATATCAGCTGTTGTGACAAGGGGGCATCGGGGTGAGCTCATATCTGTAATTCGTTCCCATAAAAGCTGCAGCGTCGGGAATCCTGTTAAGTCAACAACTTTCCCGTATGCAGAAGGGTTCTTTGCCTCAGTAATGATCGTTCCAAGTATTTCACCCTGGTCCATCAACTTTAGCACGGCCTCTTGCTCCCGAGTTTTAAGAGGGCCAAATGAACCAAGATTCTGTAAAATACATGACAAAATATTCAATTTACAAATTAGAAAAATTAATTTCGTTTATTTTGTAATATCATCAATTGTGAATTTTTAAAGGCATTAAAATATGCAACTAAATTTACCTGTACAAGCTGAAGACAAATATGAATATGCGTTTCCAGTGCTAAGTCCAGCTGTGCATTCCCCGTTACAAGTGGAATGGCAGGACTACCAGTAGTGGAGCGGGCGGGAGACGGACTCCTGGAATGCGTATGACCTCCAAGGGAGGAAATGCCAGAATCCGTTGTTCGCGCTGTCATCTTTGGATCCATAATTTCCTATATTTACGAGAGCAAAGTGATGAGTGTAAACAAATGATAATTTTTCAAGGTCACATACATATTTTACAATTTAAAAAATGTACAAGCGTATATTTTTATAATCCAATATAGAAAATGAAAATAAGGGATAATCATGTAGTTGGAGAAATTGAAAGCCATAAATTCACTCACAGTAGAGGGACGATGACGTGCGTATCGTTCAATATTAAAAATTCGATTAGAACCCACAATGGGATTTTCTTCAAGGGGAGGAGGTGGTGATGCTGACGAAACATAACTATCAATCCCTTCTTCCACCACCACAGAATCCAAAAAGTCAAAACATTCAAGAGCTGACTCAATGTTCAGACTCGACGTTGAGGACGAATTTAAGACACCATGACCAGGACCAGGACCATCCTGGGTAGCCACATTAAAACAAAACGTAAGGTTACATACAAAAACTAAAGCACACACACACACACACACACAACCCAAAAAGTCCATCCAAAAAGTATAAACAAGTGATAATGCAAAGACAACACTTTGGGCAACCATGTACACGTAAAAATAATCTCAATATCCATCCCAAAAGAAGTTTCCCAAAATTCATTGAAAAATTTGACAAAAACAAACAAATATAATTTTATATCCCACAATACATGCAAACCGATCCCTATAACTGAAGGGCCCGGTCAAACAAAAATAAAACTATTTTCAAATACAAAATTGAATAGAAGACTTACATGGATCATCCTCTCCAATTGTCCCAAATGATTTTCGAGATTCTCTAACTCTGGCCATTGACCCTTAATATCCTCTAAAAAGCTAATTAATTTCAGAATAGAATCTCTCAGTGTTCTCAGTCCATCAATGGGATCTTCATCGTCCATAATGAGCATGACTCCGTTCCTACTATGAATTAGTCCATCTTCGTCTTCCAAGCCCACCTTAAAATTTTCCTTCTCTTTCTCCCCCATTCGAATCAATTGTCGTAGTCCCGTAGTAGTTTCTTTACCACCACTTGGACTGGAGTCCGAAGCAGAAGCTGTCGTATTATTAGAAGAACTTGAATTAGAACCAGAGCCAGAACCAGTACCACTACCACTAGAATCCTCAGAGTCTCTCTTCTTCATACTGAAATTTCCACTCGGATCCGAACACAGTGCTGATCGTTGATTACTCAGTTCCGTAGAAGACTGTTGAGATTGGGATGACTCCTGTTTACTCTTTAAAAGTCTCGCCGATTTACTTCCTGTGAGAGAACTGAATCGGAAGGAGCCGGACTCAACTGTGTCATCGATACTCTCCAAAGTCCTCTCCCAGAGAGGAACCGTGGAGTTTCGGGATGAGATGGAGCCCATCATCATGATACTGAGGGAGGGGGATGACTGCATGGGTAGTGTGGAGGACATATTTGAGCTCATCGTCATCGTGGTCATGTCCGGCGTGGTGGGGGACAATCTTCGTTTTCTGGAAGGGGATGCTGCGGAGGCAGCCGCCATGGCAGCACTTGACCCATGAATGTAGTCCTCCGTCGTGTCCAGGGGACACCACGTGACGACAATATTTAATTTGAGACTCCCACTTGGATTTAAATTAACAGTCATTAGTTGTGAGTGAGCAGAGAAGAGCTCTGTCGCTTCACAGAATTTATTCCCGAGTAGGATTTGCTTCCCCAGGGTCTTCACTTCCGCCGCTTTAATGAACATGACTTCTCCTAAAACTGCTCGGAATGTTGCACGTGGGAAGTCCCAACACTGTGTCCCATCCTTCCCCACTTTCCCTCGTGTCTTCCATTTCTGTATTCCATGCTTGATAGTTATCTCAAATACATCACCAGGACAAAGTCGAGCAAAACCTTGAATCCCTTTCATCGTCATTTTGAATGTTCCGAGGAAAGTTTCTAATTGACCTTCAAGGGAACAAAGAACATCCGTACATTCTTTAAACCCTGCTTTAACATTGGCAAGAGCTGAGTCACGTTCTTTCCCTTCCGAAATACTGAAGGCATAGGCCATTGCACGTACTCCCTCCCGAAGACGCTGTTGCAGACTGTATTGCTCTCCCAACTCTTCTACTAAACTTAATTGGTACTCCAGCTTCTTCAGGGTTCGTTCCGTTGTTTTTGCCGTCTGCAAATTTTAGTCAAAAAATTTAGTTAGACACAAATTTATTTTCATTCTATTCAAGAACACTCTGACTTTTGCCTATAGTCAAGCGATAAAAAGGTTATATAAATTATTTTGGATTATTAATGGCTTCCCCAAGATGTTGAAAGTTGTTAGCATGTTATTTAGAAGTAGACACCGAGAAAAAAAACACGAACATGCAGATAATAAATCAGTATAAATAAAGTTATTGTAACAGCCCGTTTTTTTTATACATACATTTATTATATATAGCGAGACCATGAACTCTTCAAATAAAGTCTATGGTCTATTACAGATATATGTATAGTAAGTAGATATTACTTCTTTGAGTAGGTGCAATTATAATTATTATATATTTTTACAACCATTGATGAAAGTAAAAATTTTACAACTCTTTTACTTCAAATTGCTGAAACCATATTAGTTTGTTCACAGTTAGTTTAATTACCTCAAGCCAAAACGAAATGGAAAATAAATCACACGAGTATATATAAACAACCATAGAAATCCTCAAATCATGCAGTCTTAATTTTTTTTTGTAAATGTTTTACCTCTCATTGTCAGTCACTCATTGATTCTAGAAAAGGATTAAATTAAACTTTGAAAGTTTACACATTCAAACACTCACACAAGTTTCCTTTTCAAAATACTCAAAGAAAAGACTGTAAATTATGATTAAAACCATTAATTATAGAATAAATAAATTTCCTCGCTGCCAACAATCAACAGGAACAAAAAACGAGAACCACAATCAAAATGAAAGACAGATCGAACGGTTAATTGCCGATGGTTTATGGCTGACAAAGTAATTAAGATTATAATACTCCCTTTAGAGATACATTTATGGCGTGCATATACTATATATTCACAAGGCAAAGTTCAAATTTAAAAATCCAAAGGCATGCACTCAACGTTAAAATGTAGTAAAAGTAATTTCTCCTCAACACAACACCCAACTAAAAGTACTATATTTATAATTTACATTTAATTCGTATCCATATTTACAATTTTCACCGTTTGCTATATAAATAATTATTCATGCAAAAATTCCAATCATCATTCCAATAATTATTGTTATTTTCTACATGCAATTTATTTTTTACATTAAATCTAAAAATCAGAGCCCATTTAAAAATATATACATGCAATTATTATCCAATTCATCAAACTTATGAATGGATTTTCTATATATGTACAAATATTATAACTACAATTAATTTATAGTTGTTTTTTAAAAATTTCTCCCAAAACGAAAAGCAAAGGAAAATTACAAATAAAAAAAAACCCAGAGAAAAGAGTCCCCGCGGATATTTATAAAGTTTAATTTAATTTAATTTGTTTTTTAGTCTGAGTGTGTGTGGTAGTTATATATTTTTGTAATATTATTTTTGAGAGCCTTCTAAGCTCACTCACCTTTTCCATCTCGTAAATTCTGCCCTGGAGCATGGACTGAATTTTATCAGAACCAGAAGAGGTAAGCAAAAAAAGAATAAAAAAAACAAATGAAATGTTTAGTGTGTTGGACGACCACTTTACATACATTTTTCATTCATTAAAATTCATTTTTATTTTTTTTAATTACTTTTATTTATAGAGAAAGTACCTAAAGGTAAGAAGGGTACTATACTACGTGAATGACTAAGCCTCTGTACACACTATCTTCAAGATAAGTTATACTTAAGTAGGTAGATAATTATATTTTCAATTCAAATGTATATGCACTTATACCTATACCTACTTGTCCTCTTTATAATATTATATAGATATACCTACGTATAAATAATAATTACGCTAAAAAGCTCTCACGTCTGTCGTGTGCTTGAACAACCGCAACCTATACAGATTACCCTACAAGTTATTTATACACGACAGTTGCCCCACCGTATACATACTTAATTACTTTCCGTACCTACTACATTTATTCTCTGTCTGTATATAGTTGCAGACAAATTAAAACTTACGACTAGATTAGGTACTATACAATAGAAAATGTATCATTATATATATATAGGTAGGTATATACTTTATAATTATATAAATACAACTTCACATGGAACATAGGTAAGTAGGTACGTTGGTGTCTGCTTCGATATATGTACACTCCACTTGTCTCGAGTCTCGAGCCTTCCCTTTACTTTAACTACACTATATGGACGGATCTACAATAAATTTACATTTAAAACAATTAACCATGACTAAATTACTCGACACAGCAAACCATTTCAACTTCCACCACATAATAATAATAATATTATTTTATATGAGCTAGACTATACTGGCGTACCATTCTGTACTATTCTTTATACCACCACCATAACCATACAATTATCCCTTCTGCCACATGAGCTAATTGTAGGTTACAATGTACACATATTAAGTGCATATACTAGCATAATCTAGAATACTAGAATCTAGTAATCAACCCCTACAAATAAATGCCCGTCAGAGACAAAACTATCAAAATGTACTACATATTTTATTATATTTGCTCTACAGTACATTTTAACTAAAAGTACAACACAATTACAATGCAACAACACTAGTTACATATTATGTGCTGCCGCTATTGTCAATTGTCACTACTGCACTGTTGACTGTCTGTACTATTCCTGTGCTTCTGTGGATTCTATTAAAAATGTTGCCAGTATTTAAAGTATTCCATTTTACACATGTTGCCATCGCGTTAATAACACATTGAAACTCCTGCGTCCCCCCTCCACTTTAAGTCCGTTTATCAAATCGTACATTATTTAAAGTGGAAGACGATGTATATACATATTATATCCTATACACATACGAGTCCCGAGTAAAGAACTACACTGCAATGTGAGCAATAAAGAAACTAAAGAGAGCAGTTAACGGAACGATAAAACATCGTCCAGATTCATTTAAACCAAACCAAATGACATATTAAAGTCTGATTTTATTTTATTCTCGTACCCCCTCCAAGGAGTCAGTCAGTCGGACATCCATACACAGCAGAGACACACACACACATTATTATGCACAATAAAATAATAAAATACAGATAATCACATATACGTACACTGATATATCTATTTGGTTCAGTCAGAAGTGTGTGTGTGCATTACAGATACACACAGATACACACAGATAGTCAGGAGAGTTTTTAGAGAGAAGATGCATCACATCCACATCCCCCCTGTCCTATCTTCTTCTTCGTCTTCTTCGTCTACGTCTTCTCTTCTATAATCGTAAGTTCTACCGTGGAACAGTTTCAGTTCAGTGGGTCAGAACGACCATTTAATTTTAATTCCCTTTTCCACATTTAACTATCTCGGAGAATCGTAGCGTACCTATGGACTGATAGTCTCAGTCATACAAAAGTAGCTAGCTAACTTCCTCTAAGTTGTTATTATTATTTTATTATTACAACAACAACAACCACTACAACCACCGTATATGTACACCTGATACTGAAATATACATTTCTGTGTATTGTTTTATCATCCTTTTTGTTATCGTCAAGTTTATAAACTTTCCTTCCCTAAATACGCTCACAGTTTACTCAGTCTCAACTTTGAGGTGTGTACTGACAACTGAATAAGAAGGTAGATCCTCTCCTATTAAAAAAAAACTATTTGGAAACTATATGGGATATGGGACTTATGGCCAATGTTAAAATCAAACTTTAAAAAAAATGTGGATTTAACTTGTAAACATACCCTACAGCATGTAAAGTAGAGCTATTCATAAAGGTAATTTTTGCTATTTCTTTAAAGAAAGGAGAGGGGAAGAGATGATCTTTTTTTACAATCTGGATGATTGTTCTCTGATCTAGGTACCTCTACATAATAGTAGCCATTTGCTATTTACAATTTACAGATATAGAGAACAACGATACCTATAAGCCAGTCTAGCGGCAGATATCGTCGGTGAAGAACCAAAATGACCCATATCCAGTTTAAGCTAGAATCAAAATGAGCTATGTCATAAAAACAAAAAAACATGTTTAAAATGTTAATTCAGAGTTTTTGAAAACTGTAAAATACCCTATTTTCATGTTTTTCAACAATGTAAAATGTCCTATTTAACATGTTTTTGAAAAGGGGCAAAATGTTCTAATTCCATGTTTTTTGAAAAGGTGCAAAATTTTCTAATTCCATGTTTTTGAAAATGTTCAAAATGTTTTCTTTCCGTGTGTTTCAAAGGTGTTAAAATGTTGTATTTTTATATTTTTGAAAAGTGAAAATGTTCTATTTAAATGCTCTCAAGACATATTTGAATATTTTT
>JAQFZE010004721.1:0-10944 GCA_034695245.1 Dicyrtomina saundersi | reverse complement strand
GCATGACTTATCGAAGTTGGGCATGACTTACCGAAGTTGGGCATGACTTACCGGCCTGGGCATGACTTATCGAAGAACAGCCTAAGCTTACTAGCATTTGCACCCGCCAGCAATATACAAAATTTGCTACACGAAACATGAAAGGAAAACTTAACTTTAGATATTAGTTAGTGATCGCCAATTTAATCTGAACACTGGAAAAAAAATCTACAACCGATAACTAGTTACCGTATAGCTTCAAGTAACTCCCGGGTCTCTGATAACTTCCAGGTCTAAAACAAAGTTTGACGTAACTAACTCCCTCCTGGAGCCATTTAAAACTTTACGGTACATATCTTATTAGCTCGGGATTTTTTCATGAAGTCATTTACGGACGATACCTTATGCATAACTATTTGCATGAAAACAATGAGTTTTAAAATCAAATAATAAGTAGTTCAAGCATGTAGAGTGCTTATTTTTCGTTAGTAAGCTGAAGAAATATAATTATTATGGATAATAATATTTAGGAAAATGTAAAAATGTTCGACGTTTTATTACGTAATTAATTACTTAAATGTTTTCGATATTTATAATTTAAAAGCCTATTACTAAATAACTTTATATCTTATATCAAAATCAAGAAAAGTGCTGAAGGTAATTAGTTAGTGTAGTTGGACCGCGTCATTTAAAAACGACATTCTACTTTCTTCGGCTTTTACTTTTGCTTTTGCAGGTCTCTTTTTCTTTTATGTAGCTTCCTTTTCTCGTCTGTGCTCAGTGCAAGTGAAGGCTTTTTACTTCTTTCATAGATTTTAAAGAACGTCATCCTCAAGTTATTTATTATATTGTAGACGAGTGGAAAAATACCAAAATCTAAAATAGGGTAATTAGTTATTCAGTTTTGTGACAATTTCCATTTGGGCGGGATTATCGCGTCAATTGTCAATTAGTTATTTATTTGGTGACTGCGACCTGCGAAGGACTGCGAGTGAATTAAAGTATGTACCTGCAATTATTATTAAAGCAAACTAAAGTTCTAGCAGCAGTAGATTAATGATTTATAAATTGTATTTCAAACTTCAAAAAACAATCGTAGAAAATCCTATTTTATTTGTGTAGTTAGCTTAATCCTTCAGTGTTGAATCAGGTAACCTTTTTTACCCTGTCAAGAAATACAATCTACAACTAACTTAAGTTCAGCAGACAGTCAACTGTGTATTGATATAATTGCCGCATGAAAAGTAATCTTACTAGTCACTAGTTAGTACTGACTATATCAACTAAAACTCTTGTGTTTGCGGTATCTTTCATTCTTAATGAGAAAGAAACAACATACAAAGTTACACTGTTACCCTTCGATATATTTATTATAGCCACGAATTAAACATACTAGAAAAGGGATTCGAATTCACAAAATGGCACATGTGAATCAAGTTGAAAAAAGTCTGGGGGAGCAGGTGGCTGATCTCCTGGATCGAATGCCGCAGAATTACGACGTTACCTTCAGCGTTGGTCCAAAGAAAGTTAAAGTGAAAGCAGTCAAGATTATTCTAAAGGCAGTTTCGCCCGTTTTTCAGAAAGAATTTGATGAAAAATGGGAACGTGGGGTGATGAAAGAAGGGGAGGGAATTCCTCTACCCCTCGTTGATCCAAAGATTTTTGAGACGTTCGTTAAGGTGAGTTATTTGAAGATGTTTTTTGAAATATTCAATATTAGAATAGGCATAATTGACACCTATGATCCAACATAAAATTTAAATAAAAAAAAAATGAAAATGTAGAATCACGCACTGAACCTACCCAAATCTGACGTCCCCACTGACATGACTGATATTTTTATATTTGTTCCTATAGCTGATTACTGTAGATACATGGTCAGTGGATGCTCTGAATGCTCTGAACATGTCGCCAAACACTAAGCTGAGTTTACTTGGACTCTGTCGACGATACAAAATTACGAAAGCAATCAAGAATTTGGAAGAGGTTTCCAACGAGTTTCTTAAGTACGTAAATAAACTTAATAAACCAAATTATAATTGTGTAATAAATGTTTAATAGTCTCAGGCAATCCAATTATTTCCAAACTCGTAAATTGTATTACAGTAAGTAACTTATTAATTACTGCAAATTAGATCTTTTTCAAACTATAAGGATACGCCGGAATTTTTGGAAATGTCGCAAGAAAACTTGGAAACAATTTTTGCTTGTGAAGGGCTTTCATTGAACAAAAAAGACATCTTTGAGTGTGCTTGCAGGTACTTGCAGCTTACTAGTCAGTTTTGACCTAGAATTTGTAGTGATGTAATGCTGCGTGGGCTTTTTAATTATTTTAATGTAATTTGTAGTTAAATTTCTAATTACAGATTTTTTTGAAACAAAAAGATGGTCTGGTAATCAGTGCGCTCTTCAAGGACTCGAAGAAACAGGGCAAAACTACCGAAAAGTTCTGGGCAAATGTCTATTTGAAATCCGGTTCCCGACTATGCCTGTACAAGAGTTTACCCAAGTTTGCAACTTCAAAAATAATGTATTAAAAGACCATGAGCAGCTAGCCATATTTTTGTTCATAGGATTGAATATCGATGAAAAGTAAGTTTTGAATTAAACTAAATTTATGGATGGTATATTCTTATTTGGATTTGATTCCACTCTATCTCGTTGGAAGCTTAAAACTCTATTTAACAGAACCAGCTACGACAAGACTCGGCTTCAGTTCAAAACAAACCCAAGGAAAGTAAACGCAGGTTCGTCATTTGGATGCTCAGTTCTTTCGTTACCCCAACAATATACATTATTAACGAGTCCACCGTTTGTGTGTAACGGCAGAGAACACCGCAAAGAGTAAGTTTGTTAAACAGTTAAACATCGTTTGAGTTGCAGTATAAATCTGAATGTATGTCCTGCAATCCTACAAAATAAAATTCGTAATTTGTTCTGGTAACTTATATGTTTGGAAAAACTGTATTCCCTTTTTTCTGCTAAATGTTTCGTGGTCGACCATAAATGATGATGCAGGTAGGGTCAATTGGTCCACTTGGATATTGGTGACATCGAATGTTAAAAATATTCATTTACGCAATGGTTAAGCTGGTGACATGGGTGTCATAGGGTCCTAGACATGGTGATCCTTCAGTAACAACATTTATGGACGACCCCTAAAGGCAAAAGCATTAATATTTAGATCTCAGAATTTTAAAATATATAATAACATCTGTGCTAAAGCAGGTTTTAAATTTTAAGAATTTTATTTTGAAGAGGTCATTAATTTAAAATCGAATTTCATATTGTTGGTACATATTTCAAACTACACTCGTTTGTGTAGTTTCCAGGTGGTAAAGAAGATATCGTTGCATGGAGTCGGTTTCTTGGGACCCATCGATGGAGATACGCACTTTGACGTGACTGTTCAAATTAAGAAGTATGTTGATTTTTCCTACACATTTGACAGTGGGAAGTCGAAGAAAAATATTTTTGCCCGAAAAGGGAAAATCTTTCATTTCTTTTTCGACGAGCCCATTACAGTAGAATCATGCGGTACCTTTGGCAGCTCTTGGAGTGATTCTTACGACATATTTTTCTGGTTAAAGGTAATGTTAGACGAAACGATATATGTAAAACCAGTGTTAAAATTGTAGTAATTGTTTGGTTATTTGTAGTCCATGTGTAACTAAAATATAATGAAAATAGTGACCTACCTGGCATTTTAACGACAACAGTTAGCTTATAAGTTTACTTCTTCATTTATCTCTAAATAAATTTTTTTTTTGTTAACATTGCAGGGAACCGGGAATATTTCTCAGTATGATTTTAACAGTCCAAAGGACGAATCGCTCCAGGCGTCAGGTGTTCAATTTCACCTTAAAGCTAGTTGGAATGGGGGGAACCCTTTGGCTCAGCTTCTTTTCAAGAAAATATGAACAAAACTTTCTAGTTTTGCTACTATTATGGAAAACATTATTGGCAAATGAAATGCAGATGCAATATATGCAAAATTCTGTAAACAGAGTAGCTGGCTTCCTCAAAAAAATGTAATTACATAAGTATGTAATTACATAATTATGTACATAATTATGTACATAAGTGTTTATTATTGCCAATAGCAATCGCGCGCCCCTGTGCATTAGAGATTAAAGCAAATTCCTGTGTGTTACAATCTGCAAATAATATAAATTAAGTAATAAAATAAAATAAAGTGAAATAAATTAAGTGATTCAGTGATGTATTATGTGCCTCATACATAATTCACTTCAAAAAGTAAAAATAAAAATTATTTTGAAAGAAATGTGGTGTTGAACTTGTAGAAAATGATTATTGTCAACTTGAAAACTGTTTAAAAAGTACATGGTACTTTTAAATACGAAATAATTACTTATGGATGACTTCTAATAGCGCCATTATTGAATTAAAACTAAACTCCTCAATTAGTAAATATGAAATTACTCCAACAATAGTTCAAATAAACAGTAAAACCACGATGTAAGTATTACTTTACCTGCCATTCAATTAGTTTTAGGGATCGCCCACAAATGACGTCATTATGGTAGGGTCGGGGGGTCTACTTGGTCACTCAGGGCATTCTTTAATAATTGTAATTATAGTTTCTTCAAATGCCTGTAAGTTTACTATAGTTAGGGGAACTGTAGGATCCTAAATTAGATAGGAATAAAAATAATAAAAATACATTTATAATTTTCATGATTGTACACAGAGTTTTTAAACAACAGGACTGAATCTAAAAGTACGATGATATGTATTTGAGACTATAAACTATAACAACACCAGTGACACATTTATAATGGAGTTAGTATTGGAGAGGCAAATGTCAAAAAAACAAATTCGATCAAGAATTTTCATCCGTTTATTATGTACTTTTGTGAGGCAAGGAATTAACTTTAATTAAATAAATTAGGATGAGGGTGCCTAATTGTGGCCGGTATCCTAATTGTGGGCACCGGCTGTGCATATTATACGAGTTGGTGTATAATAAAATTTCATTTTTGGTTGTAAAGTTCGGCTTTCCATCTACTGATTCTACAATTATGAGTGTCAAAAGTTTTCAGCTAAGACGAATTTAATCAGCCGGCCACAATTAGGACACCAGTCACAATTAGGCAACCTCACCCTAGACCCTTTTTGACAAATAAAAAAATTAAACGACTAAAGCAAACAATGCTAAGTACCAGGAAGTAATAATCCAAAATACATTCTGGCTATTTATAATATGACTAATTTTATTAAATGCAGTTACCTCCACCATGCTATTAGGGTTCTCCGAAAAATGTCGCCATCGGTTGGAGCAGTGGTTTCACTTCACTTGGTTACTTATGATGAAGCCCAATGTTTATTATAGCCATTTACCTTTACGAAATGGTCAAGCTGGTGACAGGGGGGTCATACGGTCTTAAAATGGGGATTTTTTACATTACGTTATTTGTGGGCGATTTCTTATACATACCTACTTACATGAAAAGTTGAGGTTACTAGTTCAAGCTTATAAATCATATTTCATTAGAGCATTTAAGTTAAAGCTGCAGTGTAGAGCTGGAAATTTTTATGTAGTTGTGTGGTTGTATTGTAATAATTATCTAATTAATTAATGCAGCCGCCTCCACCATGTTATTTAATATTATCCACAAATGACGTCAGTAACAGGATCAATGGATTTACTCGGCTACTGATAGCACCCCATGCTGACTAGCCATTAATACCATGATTAAGCTGATGACAGTCGAGTCACAGGGTCCTAAAATTGGGGACTTTTCCATTACTTCATTTGTGGACGATCCCTTGTGCATGCCTATATTTAAAACATGGAAACCGAATTCTTTTAGTTCTAAAATCAAATAACTAGTTTAATGTTCAAGCTTGTAGATAGGTCACTTGTTGTCGTTAGTATGTTAAAAGAATAAATGAGTAGTAATATTTTCTCGTATGAGTCTTACGTCCCATGTTTTTTACCTACCGTGTTTCCTAGTTTAGACCACGGGGTGTACTATTCAAATTCCGACCTCACAGACCCGTGTACTAATAAAGGCCAGTGTAATATTACAGACTGGCGTACTACCACATAAAACAATGTTAAATAGGCCCGTGGACTATTAAAACTCAAACCTCTCAGACCCGTGTACTAATACAAGCCCGTGTACAATTACGGACCCGTGGTCTAAAATAGGAAATACGGTATTTAATTTTTGAATAATTTAATATTACTTATATAAAGTTATAAAATAAAGTATAAGGTAATAAAATAAGGCAAGTGGGAGGTGGGCAAGTGACAAGTTGGCAAGGCATATAAATCATATAATAAATAAACAAGGGCTAAAGCCCTTGTTTAATGGTAGCCTTAACAGCAACATTAGGCAGTTTTATTTAGTTTTTGTCATTAAATCTTATATAAACTTTTTCCAATTAAACTTAATACAAAAAAATACTTTAAATTCAGGTAACATTAACGTTAGTTAACATTGACGCAAAAATTTTTAAAGTTTAATTTTTAAATTGCAAAAAAAGGTAATTGCAATTAAAAAAATACATAAAATAATTTTCAATTTTAAAGGAAATTTTTAGTTTTTATTTTTCAGGGGCTTCAAAATGATGTATTGTATATGTTATTCCGTTGAGTAACTCAAAAGTCAATCAAATCATATCATGTAGATAGGGGAATACTGAAAATTTGAATTTCCCGCCAAACCTAAAATGTCAAATTTCGACCGGTCACTCTCTGCAACTATGGACAAGTGATAGATCAAAATGACGGCAATTAGGATTAAAATAATATGTATTATGGTTGACGCGCAAATTATCAAAGCTTAAATTTAATATTTATATATATATATATAGATTTACAGTTAATTATACTTAAAACAAATAGTAAATTAAATAATTTTCATAGAATTTCACATTTTTTATTTTTTAAGAGCTTCAAAATGATATATCGCATGTCTAATTCGGTTAAGAATTACCAAAGGTTGCTAAATTATGTAGATAGGTAGAAATAGAAATTAAGAAATAGGAATAATAGGAAATAATAATAATCATACACCTGTATACCAAATATCCCAACCAAGGAAAGTACTCAAGGTAATTAGTTAGTGTAACTGTACCGCGTAGTTTAAACTGCTCATTCTAGTTTATTATTCTTCGGATTTCTTCGAATGCGAATTCGGATTGCGACTTGTGACAATTGCGACATGACATGCGACAATGCGACCTGCCGAGTGTTTTAAAGCACCTGCAATATAACAACGAATTCAAGTTAGCAAAAGTAATTCATAGTTTGTCTATTTTATTTCAACCTTTTCAAAGCCAGTCAAATAAAATCACATTTCAATTGAGCAATTATGAATTAGCTTAAATATTCAGTATAAGGTAGTGAGTTATCTTTATTTCCGTGTCATAAAACACACTATACATATACGAATCAAATCTAATTTGAATCCACAGACATTCTACAGTGTAAGTTGCGTAAATACCGACTAAAATTTTAACTCTGAACTTGAACTTGGGTAAACCTATCTCATCTAAAACTCCTTCGCTTGGCCAGGAAGAATCTTTCATCCTTATTAAT
The DNA here is from genome assembly GCA_034695245.1 of Dicyrtomina saundersi. Classification (NCBI taxonomy): domain Eukaryota; kingdom Metazoa; phylum Arthropoda; class Collembola; order Symphypleona; family Dicyrtomidae; genus Dicyrtomina; species Dicyrtomina saundersi. The sequence continues at coordinate 3,395 of JAQFZE010004721.1, read as the reverse complement.
CAAGCCACACATAATACGCTAGCTAGAAAAAAATTTAAATTCACAAAATGATACATTTAAATCAAGTTGAGAAAAGTCTGGGGGAGCAGGTGGCTGATCTTCTAGATCGAATGCCTCAGAATTACGACGTCACCTTCAGCGTTGGACCAGACAAGGTCAAAGTGAAAGCAGTCAAGATTATTTTAAAGGCAGTTTCTCCTATTTTTCAGGAAGAGTTTGATAGCAACTGGGAAAATGGGGTCATGAAAGAAGGCGATGGAATTCCTCTACCCGACGTTGATCCTACGATTTTTGAGACGTTTGTTAAGGTATGTTATTTGAATGCATTTTTTGAAAATATTTAAAATAATAAAAATATTATGCATCTATGGTCCAACCTTGAACTAAAAAAAAACGACATAAAATCAAAATGTAGCAACGCTTAACCTATCCGAATCTGAATTCCCTGTTAATTTCTTTCTACGTTCTTTCATATAGTTGGTTACTGCAGATACATGGTCGGTAGAAACTCTGAATGCTTTGAATATGTCGCCAAACACTAAACTCAGTTTACTTGGACTCTGTCGACGATTCGAAATCACAAAAGCAATCAAGAATTTGGAAAAAGTAGTCAAAGTGTTCCTTGAGTATGTGTATAAATCAAATTATAAATGTGTAGTAAATGTATAATAGTAAAGCAACGTCACTATGCACAAACTCGTAATACTTGTTTTGTAGCTAGTAAATATTTTATTACCGCAACTTAGATCTTTTGGAAAGTATAAGGATACTGCTGCATTTTTGGAATTGTCTCAAGAAAATTTGGAAACAATCTTTGCTTGTGATGAGCTTCCGTTGAACGAAAAGGAGATCTTTGAATGTGCTTGCAGGTACTTGAAGTTGAAGTTCATTTTTGTTGACGTATATGTTCTAGTAAAGTAAGGCTGCGTAGGCTTCTGAATTATCCTATTGTAATTTGTAGTAAAATTTCTAACTAAAGCATTTTTTGCAACAAAAAGATGGTCTGGTAATCAGTGCGCACTTCAAGGATTCGAAGCAACAGGAAATAACTACCGAAAAGTTCTGGGCAACTGTCTGTTTGAAATCCGATTCCCGGCAATGTCTGTGCAAGAATTTACCGATGTTTGTCTCTTCAAAAAGGATATATTAAAAGAGCATGAGCAGCTAGCTGTTTTTTTGTTCATAGGATTGAATATCGATGCAAAGTAAGTTTTGATTTCAACTGAATTGAATTAAAAGAAGCATACAAATTTTGATTTAATTGTACTCTGCGTCTTAAAAATCTATTTTACAGAACCAACTATGACAAGACTCAGCTTCAGTTCAAAACAAACCCAAGAGTAGTGAACGGAGGTTCCCTATTTGGATGTTCAATTCTTACGTTGCCCCAACAATACAAATTAACAGCCAGTCCATCGTTTGTATGTAATGGCAGTGAATTTCGTAAAGAGTAAGATTGTTCAAAACGTTTTAGTTACAGTATAAATATGGATGAATGTAATGCAATTGGATATTTGGTGTCATCCAATGTTAAAAATATTTATGTACGCTGTACGCAATATGGTTTAGCTGGGGACAGGGGTGACATAGGGTCATATAAATGGAGATACTTCGATGACATCATTTAAAACTCCGAAAAGCAAAAGCTTTAAGATTTAGAGTTCAGAATTTTATAATATACAGATAATAGTATCTTGCAAAAGCAGGTTTTGAATTTGAAAAATTTTATTCGAGATGGTCACAATTTGAAATTCAAATGAATTTGCTTGTATTTGCGTAGTTTCCAGGTGATGCAGAAGATATCGTTGCATGGAATTGGTTTCTTGGGACCCATTGATATGGATACACACTTCGACGTGACTGTTAAAATTAAGAAGTATGTTAATGGTTTCTACACATGTGACAGTTGGAAGTTGAAGAAAAACATTTTTGCCCGAAAAGGGAAAATGTTTTATTTCTTATTCGACGAGCCCATTAAAGTAGATCCCTCTAGCACGTTCGGCAGTTGTTGGAAAAATTCTTATGACATATTTTTCTGTTTAAAGGTAATGTTGGACAAAGCGATATAAAACCACAACGAAAATTGTTGTAAATTGTTGGGTTACTTGTATGAATGTGTAGCTAAAATATAATGGTTGTAGTCCATTATGCATTTTAGTGACAACAGCTGGCTTAGACGATTACTTTTTCATTCATGTAAACAATAAAATTGCTTTTTATTCATATTGTAGGGAACCAGCAACGTTCCCCAGTATAAAGTGGACAATCCAAAGGACGAGTCGTTCCAGGCGTCAGGTGTTCAATTTCACCTTCAAGCTGGTTGGAATGATGGAAACCCTTTGGCTCAGCTTCTTTTCAAGAAAATATAAATATGTAAAACATTCTAGTTTTTCTACTATGACATAAAACATTATTGGCAACTGAAATACAGATGCAATATACAAAATTTGCTAAACAGAGTAGTAGGCTTGCGCAGAAAAATGTACATACGTGTTTCTTATTGGCAATATGAACACCAGGCAGGAGAAATGTACAATAGAACTGTAATCCCTGTGCATTAGAGATAACGCAAATTCATGTTTGTAAAAACTTCATTTCAAATATTATTCATTTTGTGTTCCAGCCAGGTATTATATGCATTATTATATATAATTTACTTCAATTTATGAAAATAAAAAAATAGAAAGCAAGAATTGTTGTGTCGAACTTGTAGAAGGTTTTTATTGTGAACTTGAAAATTTTTTAAAAGTACTTACATCGTATATTTTACAAATTAAATAATTACAGATAGATGATTATGATTTGTAATAGCAGCAATATACTCCAACAATAGTTCAAATAAACAGCAAAACTACGACGCATTACTTCACTTACAATTCAATTAATTTTAGGGATCTTCCACAAATTGCGTCGTCGCTAGAGTCAATGGCTCAGCCACTGATGATTTTCCATGGTAAAGATAGCCATTTACGCAATTTATAATGTGATGATATGGTACTAAAAATTGAGATTTTTTGATGACATCATTTGTGGCCGATCCCATCCCAAAACGTAAAGTAGGTAGCACAATTTAATTACAATTATCAAGTTTTACAAAATAGTTTGCATTCCATTTCAAACCAACTGCACACCTATCAACTTTCCGGCTACTTGTCTCGAAATAATAAGCTTCTAAAAATAGGAAAACAATTCTTGAAAAACAAAATCAAGTTAAAATAAAAAATGTGAACTTGTGGTGCAATTTTTGATTTTTTTTAATCCCCTGTACATCAATAAATTTTTATCTGATTTTCGAAAAGCTTGAAGTTTTCAGATCTTACGAGCAAACCTTTTCAATGTGTTTTCAAGTTTTTCCATGTAATATTTTTTTTCGAAAAGAGCATCGTTAAAAACTA
>JAQFZE010004720.1:0-10946 GCA_034695245.1 Dicyrtomina saundersi | reverse complement strand
AAAGTGGAAAATGTTTTATTTCCATGTTTTTGAAATGTGAGAAAAAATTTATTTGCATGTTTTTGAAATGTACAAAATAATTTATTTGCATGTTTTTGAAAAGTTCAAAAAATTTTATTTGCCTGTTTTTGAAAAGTGTAAAATATTCTATTTATATTTCATGTTTTTTGAAAATTCAGGCAGCGGGGGCTGCCTGCGCTGCCCGTATTATCCGGCCTTGTATTTTACTCATAATCCGACCTATTAGAAACCGACTTTATGACTCCCGCACGAGTTCCGTTGTAGCTGGGTTTGACTGTACTTGTAATGTTTTTCCAAGGATCTATATAAATAATATATAACAATATAAGCGAGCCTCCTATCCTATCACAGTATATACCCAGTATCTACACCTGCCCAACAATCAGTATTATTATTACTGCATTACTCATCGCGAGAGCCAGTGTACACGCAACTCTGTTCTACTCTGTATCTGTATAAGGTGCAATGAAAATTGAAATGATAGTTGGTTGCTACAGAAAACTATATGATGATGTTCCTATATATCCAAGTCCAAACCCAACAATGCTCTTAAACGACAACGACATAATACAGATAAGAAGTCCATACTAGTATACTTACATGCATGTCTTCACATATAGCATTGCCCACAATCAACAATGTACCTCCCAATATTATGCACAAAAGTGATTACTACAGGATATTGGATAGTAGGAGTAGTAGTGAGTGAGGATAAGGTACAGGTACAGAGAACTACAGGTAAACACATTAAATAAAGGGTAAGGGGGGAGTGTAAGCGTAGTACGCTATACGTTTACGCTCAATTTTAAATAATGAAACAGTCAAACAGCCCTTAAACATCGTTCTAATAAGTAAATTGCTAACGTACTGCAGCATGTACGGTATATTGTAGCTATCCGTAATTATGTATAGCTATAGAGGGATATGGACATAGTCGCGCGTTCCCTACAGTGAAAGAAAGAGCTGAAGCCGATGCCGAAGCCGAAGCCGCAACTCCGGATAAAACTACAGACGCTCTCACCTGTGCCCACAGCAGCCCATTGTTGGTCACTTTGAGGGAGAGAGAGAGGAATTTTGGTAGCATTGAAATTCAGCAAGGAACGTTGAGCGTTCAGCTCAACAGAACGAAATCCTACATATACATAATTATATATTAATAGTAAATTGCGGCAGTGGCTGAGGAAGTATGTAGCTGACTGAGAAAAAGGGAGTATATTATAGTAAATAGTAGCGTGTGAGTGTATCTGAGGTTATATCTTCCCCTGATATAATTATACCTGCATGGTTGCATTAGCTTTAATATGCATTGAAATGGCATTCCGTGATTCCGTTGGAATGGTGATCAAGTGTATAGGATAGGATGGGATATGATAGGGTAGGTGAGGCAGTCACGACCATGATAAGAGATGACTTTTCCTCTAGATTCTCCTGTTCGTATTCGTATTGTTGCCTTCTTGGACTTGATGTTGGCGTTGGAGATGGAGGGAGAAGTGAGTAACGTGATGTAAATGTAGTGTGTGTGAGTGTGTGTGTGTGTGTGGATGATGGAAGTGGAAGGCATACGGCATATCTCTGTAAGATTACATCCCAGTTGGTTCATGGTTCTTGGTCTGGTGAACAGGTGAGGAGTGAGGAACTGAACCACCACCACCGACCGACCGAAGAGCATCGTCGTCGTCGTCGTCGTAGCATTACAACAAGAGATGAGGGTTTGTGTAATTGTCAATTGTAAAATTGTAAACAGGTGAGTGGATTCATGACGTCACTCCTTCCACCATACCACTCTACCGCACGAACATACCATTTCATTACTCATCCCCCCGCGCCCCGTCATCTCGCCTCGGCTCGCGTAAATATTTTTTTTTGCCAATACCAAAAAGACCAAATTCCGTATAATATTATGTGTTCTGGTTCTGTTGTGGTATCGTAGTGGCTCTGTCCATGCAAGCCCGGCATAGTTTTGGTTTTGGTTTTGGTTTACTGCGGGCCGGACTCGTAGTCAAGGCTATAGTATATTATCTTCTTCGGTGAAGGGGAATGCAATACAAGAGCTACGACGAAACATTCACTGTGTGCGTATTTTTTTTAAAGATTTTATTTAAATTGTAATATAGCACATTCTGCGTCTCCGAAAGACGTACCTACTACGTGTATATCTGTATTCATACCATAGGCAGTCGTGTTCTACCTGCTGGTGTGTAATTTAGTATTGAACTTTAAAAAAAATTCGATATCCATATATATCTATCTATACAGATACAACATCTTCAAAAAGGATATGCCATTTTTAAGCTTGAGTATTTTCAGTTATTATCGGCCCGTATGCCGTATGGCATGGCATGACTAGGAATTCATCATCATGAGCCTGGCCGCAGAAAACAAGAGAACAAGAGAAGTGTAGAGAGAGGGCTCATAAACCTAATCGTAAACATGGTGTTGCTTGTTATTGTATAGTTGACTGACGAATTAGGCGAAATAACGTAGAATGTAGAATTTGAATGTAGAGAACTAGGGAATTTTTTCAGAATATGCAGACACAAATGTGAATGGGAATTGAAGGAATGAATGATGACATGGTTATGATTGGTCTCTGGGTATACCGTAAGTAATTCACCGTGGTTAAAGGCAAAGGGGTGTATGTCGATGATTGTCTTCTCTGATACAGATATGATGCGATATGCGATATAGACTTGTAAGTACTCAACACTCTGCACTGCACTATAATCTGCAATGGTAAAACATATGGGGAGAGACACGATAGAAGAGAGGATTGGCTTGACTTTCCAAATCGAAATTAATGTAAAATGTCGAATCTGGTTCCTTGATTATTGATTACTGATGCAAATTAATTGTGTATATGTGCATTCCATTGAGTTGGCAAGTGGTAATCAAATGAATCAAATTAAAATCAAAAATGAAAAACAACTTTTGCTTGCCGGCCCTGACCAGGACAGAGAGACTTTATAGACTTTTAAAAGACTTTATAGAAACAAAACAAAACAAGACAAGTAAGCCGTAAAGTTGATCAGACAGATCAGATCAAAGCAGAGTACTCATATAAAGTAAATGAATCTGTTAGTGCTGTCCATTTGATTGTTGATATTTGTTGATAATGACAAGTAATGTTCCTTCAAATGTTCAATGCTCCGTATTCAGCCGTGATTGTGATTGCAACTAATATACACAAGTATAAAAAAAACTAGATTAATAAATTTGTTTCATATGGATAATTATATGGGGAGAAAAGAAAAGCTTTGTCATAAAAAAAAAATATTGGCTATATATGCAACTCTAATCGTAAAAAGTTCGAACTGGTTCAGTCAGACATTGAGCAGTGCTTAGAGAGCATACAACTAATTGTGACTGTTGTGAGTAACTGCATACTGCAGTCTTGATATAAAATAGATATAAAATTATTATTGTTATTATTACAGCTATTGTAGTGGTTTTGACGGTGGACTGTAAATGCTTCTGTTCTTAATGAATCCAATGCTTTCTGTTCTGCTATGTTTCTTGGATTGGATTGAATCGTTAATCGTAGACATGAGCGTGAGTAAGCACTTAGACTGACTAAAATACTATGTTACCCAGAGGTATGTAGGGGAAACGTATAGGGAATGCTAAATGGCAAATGTGTAAGGCTAAAGAATAAAAAGTAAGGATGAACGTTTCATTTAGTGTGAAGGACCAAATAAAAACAATGGAAAATAACGAAAGGTAAATCGTAAAGGTAAAAATATAATAGTAATCAGCATATAATGAGCAACGGAAGAAAATTAATTTTATTCTGTTCTTGCCCATTTAATTGCATGTTATAGTAACAGTTATATTATTCCGTACGATGTAAATACATAGTATATAATTATATTTATATGTAAGGTATATATTCAATGGTAGTCGTATATAGTCAGTTAATTTGCGTGTGTGTGTATCTCCATATCCTCGCGTACTTTACATAGTATATATTATCATTATCATCATCAGCTATAATAATTATTGTAACAATTATTGTAGTAATTATTAGTTTGAGTAAATGTGGAGGAATAATAGAATAATATCAATAAGAATATTTAGCATATATGTAATTTTTATCTCTTAACTATGTTACTTCTGATTTACTTATACTTTAAGGATATAATAATTTGCCTCTAATGATAATGATAATCAAGTTTATCAATAAGAAAGCTAAAGATACAACGATAATCTTTTTTTTCCGAGAGGGGGGATGAAGAGATCGCCCTTTGAATTAATGAATTGAATTACTGTGTATTTAATATACGGTAAGAATAAAAGATTTTTTTTCTTGTGTCGATATTTATTCCTTTTCCAAATGATTGTCGGGTGGAAAGTAAATAATTGTAAGAGCTATGTAAGTATACGTACATAATGATATAATTAGACAACAGATGCACATTACATACATATTTACATATAACAGTAATGTATAGTAGTTATTTAGTTTTAGCATAATTACATCCGTTTTTGAAAGTAACATATTTTCTCTATATGATTTTAAATTGATCATAATTAAAGTCCTAATTATTTTGTTTTAAATTTCGAGTGGAAAGGTAAACGACGGTTGCTTCTTTTCTTATTTATTATTGATTAGTTAGACGTTATAGTTACCCTATATAGACGTGTTCAAATTTCTATATCGTGTACTTTTGGATCGTATATTTATTTGATTAGGATACCTAAAATGCTACTAGTACTTGCAATTATAGAATGAAAATGATAAAGATAGCATAACATAATTCGTATGGATAATAATAGATAACTACGATCTGGAATAATAAGTATATACTTAATACATAATGTTTTAGCTAAAGAATTTTCAAAGAATAAGTAATTGTTTTTTTTTTCAACGTAAACAATAGTTAATTGCATTGAATTTCTGTAGTTTTTTTAAGGTTGATTAAGGGCTGAAATGTCCCAGATTTTTATGATTCGATCACTACCCACGGTCACAAGCAAGGAACGGCTTTCATCCAAATGTAGTGTTACGACCGAATGTTTTGCCTCGTGGAAAGACGCCAGGGATACACGACTGTAAGAATGGGAAGAAAATGTTTAGTGACATGTTTTATATGAATGCACACAATGCAATAACTGTATGTATGCTTTAAATATTCAAAAAGTGATAATGTCAATCAAAATATGAGAAATGGGACACCGGCCAAAAAGGGAGAATCATTTAATACTTATTATGGAAACAGTGGTTGAAATTTAATTTTGCGCGTGAGGGAGATTTAAAGGAATCTAAAACTTACTCTGCATCTGTAACTTGAGCGAAGCATGGATCACAGAGCCTGACCTCAAATTCAAATCCCATTTTTGGCAATGGGGATCGGCGACTTGAACATTTGTCACAAACTGCTTTTCCACATGCCCTACAATGATGTTGACGTTGGCCTATTGTCTTGGACTCCATCATGGCACGAAGATTCCAGAAAAATGGCTTTCTACATGCTTCGCATAAATCCGATTCTTTCCATTCCGGGGTCTAATAATACAGGAGGAAACGGAAAAATTATGAGCCTTGCGGTATTTTTAAATCATTACACTTATCGGATTTAGAGCGGGTTTAGTAGCAGTGATGGACTATTTTTTTTATCCTCTGGAAATGCTCTATAGTATGAATAACTAATAGCTTAATTATAATTTTTTGGCAATTTCCAGAAAGAAGAATACTATAATAGATTTGAAGGCTTTGAAAATAAAATGTGCACTCACTAAGTATGTCCCACACTTTTAGCAATATAGACACTGATTAAAGCACTTAAGGAAGCAAACTATGCTATTACCAACCGTGCAAAACTTAAAATCATGAGTGCATGATATTAATTAAATATTCGTTAACGATACCGTCGAAGGGTTACGGAACTGAGGAACTGTAACCGAATAAAATTAGTTTGGTGGTTGTTATCAAAGTGTCACTATCTAATCTAGGTGCTTCCTGAAATGGAATATTTTAATTATTCTTGATTCGTAGCATACTTAACGCACTAGTTTCAGCCTTTGATATCTTCTTGGATGTACGAAAAACATCGAATTACTGATGATACGTAGTTCAACGATTAGTTGGAAGTTGCAACAGATTCAAGTGCAAAAACATACAACAAATTTAATGTTGTTACACTAATTTAGACTTTACCCTTAAAAAATTCCAATTTTTAAAAGTTAGATGGAAAAGACACCATTCGGCTAGAAAAGTTACGTCGTACAACACAATCTGCGATATTACCTCTAATCGTTGAATTTTCATATTCCAAGCAACAAGAATTGCATCTTCACCGCCCGAAATAAGCTGATTAGTTTTTTTAAGATATTCCAGTCCAGTAACTTTGCCTCTGTGAAATAAAATGTTTAATATAATGTACGGACATTGTCACCATCTATAAAATATTAAAATATTGATGCCAAATAGAGAAGAACTATTGACGTACTTGTGACCTTGCAACTCATAAACTGTACCCTTCTTGCCTCCTATGTCCCAAACACAGACATTTTGATCGAAGGATCCAGAAAATAATAATGAACTCTGAGGTTCCCATAGTAAAGACCGTATGGATCCCGAATGACCCTTGAAAGTGGTCACACATTGCAACGAATTATTGGATCCAGTCAATTTTAACATGGTAATCTGTCCCGAGTAGTCTCCAACAAAGGCATGCTCGGTGAGGGTGTCGTACCTATATTAAAAATATGCAAATATCTGATTGATTCATCTAAAAAAACACTGATAGTAGTGCAATAAAATGGGTAGTCCCCAAAAATAAAGTGACTAACTGTAATGCAGTACACCAGGCTGTAAGTGTATGGGTAGCTAAAATATTCCCAGTCCTCGCATCAGCCCATTGAAAAGTTTTGTCTCTGGAAACACTCAATACCCGTCCTTTCTCATAATGAATTCCAGTAACTCTGCCAACATGAGACAAGTAGTCTCTCTTATGGTCCAACTTATTACAGTCCGGTGCCAAATTAAATTCCATAACAGTTCCATTATCCAGTCCTATAAAGACGGTCCTAGCTTCTGGTCCCGAGAATGACACGAATATACAAGTTGCTTGTGACGGAACATACTGACAAATACTCGGCCAATACTGCCCTGAATCACGTTTTAACCATACTTGCACCGTTCTATGTTGTCAATAAGAAAAAATACAAATCGATTAGAAACTGACATACTTCGTTTGTACCCTTATATTTGCCTCTCCCTATTCCTAAATTCAAAAATCATTAATTCCTTATTATGCTTATTCAGTTTTAACACTAACTTACAGTTATAAAGTTTGACACAAAAGAGAATTTTCGAAGTGAATTATTACAAAATTCTAAGTAAAAGTACAATTCTGAAGACTTACTTGTCATCTCCTGCTGTAATAACTCCATCCTCTCCAGGGATAAGACACGCATCGTTCAGGTCGTCCGTGAATCCTTCAACCTTCCCAACCAACGCCGGTTTTTTCGTAGTTGCAAATTTCACACCTGGCTTAATTTCAGCTGCCATCGCTAACAATTACTGATGAATCACAATCACTCAAATCTTACAAGGCAGCACAGACTGATTGCAATTTTTGAGTTGTCAATAAACAAACTTTATATATGGATAGTCTTTTAACAGTTTAGCTTTATAATCGATATAAATATGTCCACAGTTCATGAGAAGAAGACGGAGCTATTGTTGATTGTAGCAGTAAGTCAATATTTAACAACTATAATGTTTTCAAAAATTAGTGGTACTGGTAAACTCAAAACTGGCGAGTTCCCCAGGCTTTACGGAGAGAATCCGGATATAATTAACAAACTGTATTAAATGCAATACCTCTAAAAATATTTCGTAGTCAGTTGCAGTCCGTCAGCACCCCGACTCCGATAACACTGACACACAATGAACTGAACGATGAATTGAATTTCCATAAAAGTTGAACACCTCCTCCTATTTTAATTTCAACTGAACTCAACGACCACTTCCACTACCACTCATATTATGTTTCAGTAGTTTCAGTTCCTAATAATAATTATATAATTTACATAGATGTTTATGTGAATGCATGCACACTCTTATGAGGCGCTGGACTGGATCTCACTGAATGTCGAATAAAATCTAGGTGTATACACTATTCCAATATAATTCTTATGAGTAATTTAATAATCAGCTTGTCTGGAGCTCTATCTATCAATAGCTGCACTTATAGAGTTATACTTAATCCTTCCCACAGTTGTCACAGTATGTTTTGTTGTAGTGTGGTTATCATATTATTATTAAATTACACTGCATTAGCCAATAACAGCAAAGTTGACAGATTTTGAATCCTTTGGAAACGCAGTACTAACAACAACCACAGGAGTTTGACACATTGACAAGTAACTCAATAACTCTCACAACACACACCTTTTATTAACCATCACTAAACATTAAACATGTAGAAAAACTGCGCATTTTTCTTTTTCAGTCAGAAAACTATAAATCCATAGTTAATATTTATTCAGATTCAGAGCCAATCTCGTCCCTGGTTCTGGTTTGTTTCCTCTACGTGTATGATATTTATGTGTAATAAAGTACTAAATACGTAAGTGATGACAATATCCTGTGTATTATATAAACAGAAACAACGGCATGCAAAGAATACTATTATTCGACGAGAGCAAGAAAAACTGTTACGATATACCAAGAAAAACTGTACCCTGAACTAATTGACAATTGGAAGGGAGGACTACTGTCGTCGTCGTCGTCGTCGTCGTCGTCAGCTTCAGGTATAAACCAATATGTATTTTAATTTAATGTGTAGTTGTTAGTAATGTACCATGTACAGAGATTTTTCCAATTTAAATTATAGTTAAATATACATCACCCGCAAGTCCGCAACACACTAAACTAATACGTAGACAACGCAATAAAACCACATCGACACAGACCTAGAAATTATTTACTTAAGTACGCAACTTTTAAGTACGTTCACTGTGCTGCAATAATACCCACCTCCCAATCCAATACTCCCTAAGAAGTTCTACAGTCTACAATTTTGGGGATTTGGGAATATAAGTAGTGTACGAAATTTAATTTCTAAATGAAAAATAATATGTCACAGGATAAAAACGTGACTCTGTATTTGACATTAAGATGCAAATAGCCACAAATTGATAATCAAAATAAACAGAATGCCATCGACGTAACGATTGCCTTAACTTTAAACTATATGTTCCTTCCAAGAAACTAATTTAACTAACTAAAGTACGGAGTTGCAGTAATAAATTTTGAACAAATAAGTAATATTTAATTATGACTTTTATATTTTTTTAAAATAACTGATCATCTTTAGGAATAGAATATTATGATCAATAATAAGTTGTGTACTATACGTATGCAAATAAAGCAATGACACCTGATAGATCCCACTGCTCATTATACATATATAGAGTAATAGTGAAAGAGGTTACTGAGGAGGTGATGCGAGGTGACTGTATGATACAATATAATATCGATATACAAACAAACAAATTAAACCTATCAAAATATTGTCACGCCTTGGCCGGAGATAATGTTGAGGTAGGAGGAATGACGAATGACGAATGAAATGAATAATTTGTCAGTAAAGAGCAGTTATGTTTATTTGGAAGTAAACCATGGTTAGTGAATAAATAACCAAGGGGGACTCTTGGGTTTTGAGTTTTTGGATGTTACTTAAGATTAGGAACTGAGACAGAAGTCAACTCGGATCGGAGAGCTTATAGTTTTATTGCTCCATCCGTATCTTTCAAGTTTCAAGATCTTTTTAATGCGCAAGTTCTGGATGAGACACACTGTGTATACTTAAGTACAGTGTTTGCTGATCATTATTACACTCGGCAGTCAGGAAAAGAATAGGAATAACAAACTTTATGTGTACACTTGTATAAGTATAGTTGTGTACCTCCGTTCCGTTGAGTTGTGGTGGGCAGTCCTGCACTGCCCGTGCCTATTCCCTGGCCCTGGCCCTGGTATCCTTGCATTCCAATTCCAGCCGCTTTACATTTTGTTCATCTTTGTACTGTTTTTATTCATCTTGCTTTCCTATTCATCTTTCCATCCTTGCGGGCTCCCAAAAGTGTATTTACTGTTGTTTTAGTTGTTGGAATCTTGGAATCGAATATATTGTACGTACTGACGAAGTGCTAACGCACTAATTGTAAAAGTACCTAGTACCTGTCAACTTGTCACGACCCGACCCCGACCCGTCATCAGTACCAAATATCGAGTGTTGCTCTAGCGTTCTGGCTGCCAACAACTTATACAGTCCATACACTATCTCATATCTTTTGTCAGGATTCAGGATGATCAACACATGCACAGCAAAATGTTACTTAAGTCTACTACGTCTTTAATTCACTATTATCATTGGACTCTGGACTGGATCCTTCGTCGGATCCATCCAAAAGCTCCTGTATTTTTGCCTTTATCTTTTTATCTGTGACGGGACAAGGCAAGTGCCTTGAATGGGAAATGGGACCAAGTCTCAAAATTTTCAGGTTTTCAGTTCAAGACTTATTTCTTTTTGTTATGTCCTGTTATGTATTTTCGTAATTAAAATCTAAGCCGAGTTCGAAATATCACAGCAAGTTGTTTACGCGTATGATTAAAACATAAATTTTAAGCTTTAAAATGACCTGCCTTACTGCCTTTTTATTACCAAATCATTTAATAAAGTATAAGGCAAAAAGCTGTACATACACGTGAACGATGCAAAATTCGTATACAACTGCTTTTGTAGGATATTAGAAGCCACATGCGATATACGATATGGAGTTCTGTACAACTTCGTAAGGCTGGAAATTTGAGACTTTAAAATTTTGAAAGATTTGAATAACAAGCATCGTTCGCACTGAGGGAGTTTGGCTTAAGCTATTAGATTATATGGTTATTTAAGATCTAGGTTTTTCTTGGC
>JAQFZE010004719.1:0-10947 GCA_034695245.1 Dicyrtomina saundersi | reverse complement strand
ACATTTAAATTAATTCAATTCCAACTCCTTCCCCGCTACGAGCCTTTCCGTAAGTCTCCAAACCACGAAAACAAGTCAATTTCATTGTTTCGTGGAAATTTCAGAATAATCAAGCTAATTTTGACAAAAAAGTGAATGCTGGAAATTTTCAGATGCAGGATCCGGACCAGGATTTTCAAGCTGCTACCCATCCCCGTGTGGGGCGAGTGCGGAATGTCGGATCCTCAATAGGCGGGCAACTTGTTCCTGTATTTCTGGTTATGTTGGCGATCCTTTCGTGGAGTGTCGAAGATCTTTGGTGGGGAGCTCTGGTGGGGTCGGCGTCGGCGGGGACCCATGCCATCCTTCACCCTGTGGTCGCTATGGAGACTGTGTCATTCGACATGGCTTAGCCGCTTGCACTTGTTCGCCTGGCTTTCAAGGGAAACCACCTCACTGCACTCAAAATTCAAACACAAATCAGCAGCAGTCCGTCCGATGTCAACTGTCCCGAGATTGTCCATTGAAGGAGCCGATGTGCATCGACCGAGTTTGTGCGAATCCTTGTGATCCTTCTCGAAGTCGATGTGGGAAGAACGCAGAATGTAAATTGATCAATAGAACACCGATTTGTTCCTGTCCTCAAGGCTACATGGGCAATGCATACCAAGAATGTTATCTGTTAGAAGAGCCCTTACCGAAAAATCCACAGTATCCACCGTACGTAGAGCTTGAAGAACGTCTAAGACCTGAATGTCATATTGACGATGAGTGCCCCCACACCCTGGCATGTATTCATCAAAAATGTCAAAGCCCATGTCCAGCCGTTTGCGGGACACACAACCGAATTTGTCAAGTTCAAGATCACCGAGCTATTTGCAACCCAACTGTACTCAGTAATAATAACTGTCACCCAGCGGATTTTAACTGTAATAATAACAGACTTTCAGTAGGAGGAGGATCCGGGCCAGTACTTGGAACCGGCCTAAGACCTAACCACCCTGCCCCTCGCCCTCAAGGGGGTTGCCACCGGATTTCCTGTGGTCCTCACAGTGAATGTAGGGACACTGCCGGTGAAGGGGTCTGCAGCTGTCTCCCAGGTCACACTGGAACCCCCCCTGACTGTGCCACCATATGTGTGGGTAACTCCGGGTGTCCCACTAATAAAGCTTGTCAAGCAAGAAAATGTCTCGATCCCTGTAGTGGTCACTCTTGTGGTATTAACGGTAAATGTATTGTAATTAAGCACAAGGCCGAGTGTCAATGCTTGAATGGGTACTATGGCGACCCCAAAGTAAGATGTAACATCGTACCCGGTACCCTACTTCAACCCACATGCCCCCTCCACTGTGGTGACGGGGCCAAATGTCAAATTATTAATGGGAATAAACCCACTTGCAAATGTATTGACCCTTTCGATCGGGACTGTATTCGAAGAGTTCACATTCAAGGTCAAGGTCAAGAACAACGGGAATCCCCCGAGCCGGAACCGGAAAACTGTTTCAACGACCAAGATTGTCCGCACTCTAAATCTTGCTTCAATAGTCAGTGTAAGAACCCCTGTGAAGTCTTCCGGGATCTTTGTGGGAGTAATCAGGAATGTAAAGTAATTAATCACAAATCAGAATGCACCTGCAAACCTAATTTCCCATTACGAGTTAATAACGACTGTTTCAAGGAAGTTGTGAGCGACGATTCCAATGCTAATAACAATAATAACAACCCTATAAATGAAAGAAGTTTCGATGACGGGGATGGAATTCGAATTTCAATAAATTCAAATCGAAGACGTACTGGAGATGATGAAGAAGAAAATAATTGCGAACCGCCTTTTTGCCGACGTGGTAATACACGGAATGAGAAACACAGATGTCGTTTTAGTGGGGATTGTTCGAGTCAGAAGTTATGCGTCAATTCCATTTGTGTGGACATGTGTGCGGGTGGACGGGCTTGCGGAGTAAATGCTGAATGTCGGGTTGTGGATAGGCAAGTGAAATGTTCTTGCCCGGTCGGATTTTTCGGCTCACCGAAAATCAGATGCTACCCCCTTTATCGCGCCCTTAAGGACGGGGGTGGAGGAGGAGGAGGTGTGGATGACGGAGAAAATGGGGGTGGTCAGGAAATTATTTTGCTGTCAAATCCAGATGAGGCATCCAGCGAAGGGGGAGGAGAAGTAGGCGGGGAGGAGACTGAATCATCTTCTGACTCGAAATTAATCAACTCCACATCGACAACAAAGAGCACTGTAACAATGGATATGAATGAAAAAGTACAGCTGGTTTTTGGGGCTGAAAATTCAACTACCATGTCTGCAAATAAAACCATTACAGGATAATTTAATCATGATCATTAATTTGTTTGTACCTAGTACCTAGTAATAATTCGTATCAAGAAACAAAATCAAAAAGAAATTAACCCTTAAGGTTTGAGATACCATAATGAAAGCAATGTCGTATTTTACAAAAAATAATTATATGCTTTTTAAACTTAAGAAACAACGACACTGTATTAAAACTTAAAAATAGATGCTTAAGCTCAGCTTCTAAAAATCATTTCGGGTTTTTTTAAACTCTTTAAATAATGTCTTTTAGTCATTCTTGCAAGATCAAAGATGAAAATTTTAAAATTTTGTACGTCGACGGCGTCGACGCATAATTTATTATGGAAGTAAATATGTACAACGAAATAGAAATAGTATTGTAAGGGATTATTTGATTTGATACTAATAGAGGAACCGGACATTAAAATATTCGCTGGGCAAAAAATATAAAATCTGGAGCTTATATTTCGAATTAATTACTTAAATAAGTGCTAATATAATAATTACACTACATCTGCTTTATAAAGGTGCACCTATATGTACTTCAAAACTTGTAGGAATAAAATTAAGGATCGTCCACAAATGACGTTATCGGAAGGTTTTTACTTGGCTACTGATGAAGTGATGACACCCCGATTTGTTAAACATAATCATTTACGCAATGGTTAAGCTTTTAGGTCCTAAAAATTTGGATTTTTCTGTAACGTCATTTGTGGACGCTCACTAACCATTTTTGACGCACAATATAAAGATTCGGTGCCCAGGATATTATGTTTAGGAAGAATATACATATATACATATTATATTATTTAAAAAAATATAATATGTATCAAGTTATGGTGCTTACAAAGTTACAACTTAGCATTAGTTATTTTCATTACTGGCTTATTATACCGTAGTATAAATAAAATACTAGCTAATTTTACAGTCCTTTGTAATAACAAAGTATTCATTCAGTCACGATTATACATATAGTTTGATTACATATATTAATATTTAACTATAGTTTAATTTTAATATTTTTGCCTTACAAGTTACTACGTAATTAAATAAATTATAATTATCACTGTCAAAAATAAATCAAAAAATGGCACATTGATTCTGAAATTAAAAATTATTTGACATTTCATTGCGACTGCATGTGCGTGCCGCTGATGAATTGCTTAATACATAGATTAACTGGTATGTTAATTATTAATTCTTTGCAATACTTTGCATACACCGTATCACTGTATATCGTATGTCTAATGTCGATTTTCCTGCAATTTGTGGCTAAACAGCACTAAATTCAGGTTATTTTTTCATATAATAATTTTGATTCATTGAATTTTGAAATTTTGGAAGAAAGACAGTTGATGTAATTTACGCTTTATACGCTCATTACAATTTACATATTTACAAATATTCATTTCATTATAATTATTATTACTTTAATGACAAAATACTGAATACAAAGGTTAAAATTTAAGTGGACGTATAATTAATTATTACAAATTATATAACAAGTTTGTATTAAAATTTTCTTCTGTTTTGTTGATATTTACATTTATGAATGTACGCAAGGTTGAGTTTATAATATGCAATGGTATAGTAAAAGTAAATGTGCGCTTGGATAGGGATTAAGTATTTGACGGTCACGGTCACGGATCTGACGGATCAACTGATCAACAGGTAAGCACTATGAATTTGTCACTTGAAACGGAAACGGAGAACAGAACCCAGAGGGCAGAGGCAGAGGGCTAAATATCAGCTGTCTCTAGATCACGACAGAACGGTGGTAAATATCGACGAATGCACTCAGCACATGATTGAAATTTAAGAAGATTGCTCTGTATCCGAAGTAATTTATTTTTGAAGAGAGAATGTGTAGCGGATGTGATGTCGTTGTATCGTCCTTTATCAATTAACTTCCCCACCAAATAGTGAGCCCAGAAAATGTTCGTTTTGGGGCAAAATTTACTCCAGTCATTTCTACACAATTAAAAAAAAATACCCCAAAGTTAATCAATTATTAATCAAAGTTCAATTTCTTAAGCATAATAATTCAAAAATCATATACGATTCTTTTTTCAATTAATATTAGGACTAATAGTACTAAATAATTAATTAAATTGTTGAAATTTTATTACTTATTTTCCTCTCGCATCATCCGATAAATTTCAAACTGGTAATCTTCTGAGCCTGCGGATATATAATGTAAATACATTTTTTTTAAATTAACATACATGTTTTAATAATTTTACTCTTAAGTTAGCATGTCGTTCGGATTTACCACAAAATTGGTCTTCATCGTCAGCCAAGTCAGTAAAAATGACTTGCCCTGTTGAACTAGTAAGTCTGGAAATAGTGTAGTCAATAATAGTTGATTTCAGTCCACAGTTAGGAACACGAAAATTCATTCCTTGAACTGTATAACTTGTGAATGGATCTCGTGTTTTGACCACCAGTATATTTCCCCAGTGCAAGTCACGGTGTTCAAATTCCAGCCCTGCTTCGGCTGCTGCCAGAGCATGTATTACCTGTTAATGATTTATATTTGGACGTGACACCCATATTTGCTTAGAACAAAGTAATTTCAGTTAATATACGTTGATATATTTATATATAATATATTGATAATACATATCGTATGTGAAGAACCAAAATGACCCATATCCAATTTAAGCTAGAATCAAAATGAACTATGTCATAAAAACAAAATGAGAAACATGCGTAAAATGCTAATTAAGTGATTTTGAAAAGTGTTAAATGTTCTATTTTCATGTTTTTGAAACGTCCAAAATGTTCTATTTACATGTTTTTAGGAATTGCAGAATGTTCTATTTAAACGCTTTTTCAAAATCATAAAATATTTCAATATTTTTTGTAGATAGTGGATTTTGTTTTTTCCTAAAAATGGATATGGGTCATTTTGGTTCTAATTTGGCATACTTTTAAAACCATTCACAAATGTCATTATTTCAGCAGTTTTAAAAATATTTTGACATTGTTTATTTTTTGTATACTTACGTGTAGAAGGACAGCCATACTTTGCTTTGCATTTTGAAATTTAAAAGACTCAATGTCCGTTCCGTGATATTCGAATTCAAAAATCGTGTACAACTGCTTCGACTCAAATTCTGGGAGATCATTTTGTGAAACTGATAATGAGCAGCACAAAAGCAAGAAAAATACAAAATTTAATTTTATCACATTTTCTGTAAAAAAAAGGGAACTTAAGAAAACTTTATTTTTAAGCATATTTTTTGTGGTAAATTATTAAACCGTAAGTCCGATGCCATGTCTTCCATTGCTCAATTAAAGCAGCCGGATATTTTCCCTGGCAGATCCGGGTATGTAACATTCTACAATGTCCGTCTGTGTAGCAGCCATTTTGACCACAGCGAAGTTTATTCAGTTCTCTAAATTATTATTATTTAAATACTAAATATTATGATTAGCTTAAAGCCGACTAATAAATATAAATAGCGCCCACTAACTTTCTCACGTGAAGAATAATTACTTTTGTACTAAAATTTTTTCAACCAAATAAATTTCTTACTGAGAAACAATGATTTCAGGCTCAACCTCCCCAAATTTCTTCTGTTTCTCCCCATTCACGATTTTAGAGCCCTCAATAGGTACAATTTTATAAACTCTTTGATCCGGAAGTCCCCGGAAATAAGCTTTAAAAACTTCACCATACACACCTTCCCCCACTTTACGAGTATTCACCAAATAGTCAAATATTAAATGGACTGGAATTGGGTTTCTTTGTAAGCACGTTTGGAAAATTGAATGACGTAAATTGTTCAGATTCGTACTTGTATTATTAGCATTACTACCGTCGTAATCGTAATTCATATTACTGCCATTGTTATTAAAATCTCTGAGTAGAGTAGAGATGCCCATGCCAGCAACGGCCCTGTTGTTAAGTTCAAATTCATATTCTTCGCCATGTAAAGGGACTGAGGTGGCCGGTGCCGGCTGAGGAATAATGAAAGGGCGGATTGGAATATGAAAAGGGCCCAAGGGGCTAGTTAAGTCATTTCTAAAATTTTGGGAAGACACTAATTTTTGGGATTCTGAATGACTTCCTCCGGTTCCTGCAGGTACGCTTCCGGTTCGGGTTCCGGTAACCATAGCCGTCGCCGTTGTATTGATGAGACTAGAAGACATTACATTCTCGTGGTGCGGTAGAACTGCTGAGGTGGATCCAGAAATTTGTCCAGTTTTTCCAATTCCCGCCCTTTGATTTTGACTTAGAATTTGGTGCTGTTGAAAATAAGGACCCATCCCCAAGGCGCATCCACCCAGCCTCCCAGACGGCTGTTTAATCATAGAGTCCATTGACAGTTTTTGCGTGTAACTTACTTGGTTTTCACATACTGTTTTTGGACGCATCTGAAAATTTTAAGTTTTTAAGGAAAGGAATTAATCAAAGAATTAAATGTTTATTTTTTCTATCTTAGCGTATTATAATAATTTAACTACAAGCTTTGACAAAATATCAACATGATTCCGGTAAAGCTTTGTTAACTTCACATTCTATTAATTTTAACCGATTAATCTGTAAATTTCAAAATTTTGGTGTGTGGGTGGGTAATGCAGTAAACGTATCTAACAGCAGCCTCTATTACAAGAATGTATTACCAGACTACCAGTAGCTAAAATACTTACCACAAAATCTGTTAAAGATACCGAGAATTCGGTTAAGCAATTATACAAACTTTACATTATGCTAAATTAATGAGCCATCATTAAATGAGTTGTCACAGGTCGGAAGAGTTTTAACGGATTACCAGTTGTGCAATTTTACCGGGATTTCAGTAAACTTAATTAATAGCAATCTCGGTAATAATAAATAAATTTAAAATTTAATCCTTCATTTGCTCCGCAGCACTCACATAAGACAAAGAAGACGTAGTCGCCATATTTGAAGGGACCAACGACTCTGGAATTTCCACCACCACGGACTCCGAACCCGAACCGGTCCTATTATTTGACCCGGGCAAGTTGAAATACGCTGAATTAACCGGAGCATCACCCTTGGCAGCCGCAGCAGCCCTTGTTGTAACCATTGGTGTCCCAGCACCACCATGTGTTTCAGTCTCACATTTTTTCAAACTTGATTTCGATTTCGATTTCGAAGTCGAAAAAAACGATGTGTCGTAACTGGTACCGGTACCGGTACCGGAGGATGGCAAAGTCGAATCAGTTTTAGGTTCACGAACATCAGGGATTGTCTCAGTTCCGGTTCCGGCTCCAGTCATCATCGACGTGTAGTTTGACGAATAGCTTAAATTACGATAAACATTCGGTTTTGAAAGAACCTTTTCTTGAGGTCGCACTGCTTGAAATGGCACCAGTACAAGACCGGTTTGTTTTCTTGGTTTTGGTATCTGACTTTGTTGTTGTTGTAGCGTATTTGAATTTTGGCGGCTTGCAACTTTTTGAGCTTGAGCTTGAACTTGGTTTTGATTTTGCGAGCGCAAGCTGTATTGATTTTTACTTGTACTAGCACTGTTGTAGGAAGGGTAAGGGTTCTGGCTTTGGCTCTGGCTTAAATACGAATGTGAATTTACAGAATTCTCAGTTGAATTTTTACTAACCACCATTTGATACTGTTTCGAGTAGTATCCATAAGGGAGGCGGCGTACTTGACCTTGGCATTCGGTGGTTTGACCTTGACCTTGACCTTTTGTTTCATCAGATTGCGACAGTGGTACGGGCTTTGAAAAAAATGTGCCTTGGCCTTCCTCATTATTGCTGGAACTCCGGTTGTTGGTGGGAGTAGAATTGTTGTTGTAAAACTGTGGGTCCAAGCCGAATGGATTTGAATTATCGTGGGTAGAACAGTCTGCAGAATTCAAGCTGCCACCTTTATTATTAATACTGTGATTGTTACTGCCATAATTCTCGAATTCATATTCGTGAAAATTCGTTGATGCAGATGCTGATGGTGACATGGTTGAAGGTATGGAGACTTCGCCAGCTGTAAAAGGTCTTAAAACCGAAACAGAATTGCGTAGGCTATTACTACTGGTATGAACACTTTCAGCTCCACTTAAAACTTGTCTTTCAGTTGATAATTTTGAACTTCCCGCTCTGGCTCGTGTCACAGCGCCAGTGTTATTAAGGCGCTCATCAATATCATGGAACGCATGGGCTCGGCCGGGGATTATTGTGGCTGTGGCGGCTGCACTGGAATGAGCGCTGGAAAGCATATAGAGTGGGTGTGAAAATTCTGAACTGCTTGGAGGGATGTAGGCTCCTAGCGCTTGCGCATTGTGACTTCTTTTGCCCTGTAAAAAAGTTTTTAAAATTATTACAGGATGTACGGTAATTTCAAAAGCCTCAATCAGCTTGCTTTGGGCTTACATCGAGCACTGGCGAAACCCCAGAGGTTTTCGGTCGTTTTCCAAATTGAAACGGTGTCAATAATTTCTTTACATTCGCACTTAGACTCGCCACACCTTTCCCAATTTTATCATCAAACGGATCTGAATCTTGAAATTTTGAATTTTCGCTACTCAGCTGGTGATTGGGCTGATGTTGGTATTGCTGCGGAATCCGGCTTTGCTTTAGATCTCCTATAGATTAAAGATCAAAATCAAAAATTTAATAACTAAATAAATCGTACTTAAAAGAGATATCGTTCAAATAATTAATAAAGCTATATGCATAGGCATGCATTACGCTAGCACTGACATTTTAGTGAGGTCAACGTGTCCCTCTATACATTCAGCTTGATTTAAAAAATTTACTTTAATTAATTATTTACCGCTCTCGTTTTCAGGGAGAGGTTTCCGAGGCACAACAAAGTGATCACTGAAATCTGCATCAATTAGATTCTCAGTGGCGGCATTAGCTTGAGAATGAGTCAAAGTTGAACCAAGTGACCCGGCTGAACTGGAGTTGTATCCTTTTGCATTTGAACTACGTTGAGTTTGGTTTTGGTTCTGGTGCTGGGTTTGGTAGGTGTTACTGTAAGAAATGGAATTTGAAGAAGATTCATTCCCGACCTCATTTTTGTTCCAATTTGACATTTTTATATGGCTGTTGTCTCTGGTGCTCCTGCTACTTGTTCTGTTCCTTGTTCTAGTCCTGCTATTCACACTCTGCTGATTTTCAAGGCCAAGGTCCCTATGTTTGTCTGCAATTTGGCGGCGTGACTTGTTCTGCTGATTTTGAGTGTAGTAAGAAGTGTCTTCTGCATTGACATCCATTTTTGTGGATGCAATCCTTTGGTACAAAATAATAAATTAATACTTTAATAATTAATGGTAAAATAATGCAATACCTACTACCTTCAGTTTCAGTACCTACATACTACGTAACATAAGCATGTCATGCTACACTGTAGAAAGCTTTTTTTGAGTGTTAAAGCGAAACTTACAATTTTTAAAATTGAATTTTATTGGTAAAATAAAATCAATTATTGAACTTAAAAAATAATACTACATGATAGTTCCCACTTAATTGTATATCGTGAGTAAAGAATCAAAATGTCTCATGTTCAATTTAAGCTGGAATTAAAATTCTCTATGTCGAAAATGCATTAAATAAGATAGATACGTAAAATGTTAATTGCCAGTTTTTAGAAAGTGCAAAATGTTTTCTTACGTGTTTTTGAACTGTGAAAAGTGACTATTTGCATGTTTTTAAAAAGTGCAAATTACTGCAAATTGTTCTATTTGCATGTTTTTGAAAAGTGCAAAATATTCTATTATATTTACATATTTTTAAAACATGCAAAATATTCTTTTTTAATGTTTCTAGGATCAATAAGATATGTTAATTTTTCTTATGTAGATAGCGCATTATTTTTTTAGCTAAAAATGTAAACGGATCATTTTGAGTCGTCAGTACTTACACTGGCGATTGGCGATATTCACTAAAAAGTGAATTACAATTTAAAAAAGAATTAAGCTGCACTATGCTAATTATAAACCGACTAAAATTCGACCACTGACCGAACTGAAACGGAATTTACCGAATATTATTTGTCGCAGCGTGGCAACTGGCAATTTCAATTTTGAATCTGTCTCTGCCTCTGATCTTGCTTTTTGACATCATCTGACATGCTCTTGTTTCACTCTGGCGCGTCGGACTGAAGACATTTTTATTTTTTTCTGATGTCTCTTTTCTAATAATTTTTGAAATCTGGATTTGATTTTGATTTAGGTTTAGTGGATGTTGATAATATTGATATTGTGGAGCAAGTGGGCTTACTAGTATCTTTTTCTCACAAGTGTCACAAGTAGTACAAGTCTGTGTTTGCTGCTTACACTTACGATTTGGTTTATTAGTATTAGTAGATCTGCCAGCTAAATTATTCAAATCCAAGTTTTCGAAATAAATTCCATCGATCGCAAAAAAACCTTTAAAAAATATTCAAAAATAGTATTTTTTGGATTAATTTATTGCGATTCCGGTCTTGCATCAACTGCTCAGCCGGTGCCGGTTTCTGGACATAATAATAAAAATATATCTGACTGTATGAAAAATGTTTAAAAGAAAAGAGTGTTGATAAACAATGAAAATTTTTTACTCACCAGCCAGCTTCCTTATAGCCATGACAATGTATTCCATTTCAGAAATTATTTGCAAACAGAAAAACAGACACACTTCATACGATCAGCCTGTATAATAGGCTTGCCTTTTAT